>JAHUYU010001555.1:0-19964 GCA_030439765.1 Tripidium arundinaceum | reverse complement strand
AACAAAGGTAAGTCAGATGGTTGTAACATAAATCAAGGTGAGCATGCTTTAGTTGAACTGCATTTGTCCACTAATCTTGCTATCATAGAGCAACCAATTGTGGAACCAATTACTGATTTTCCTTTGTCACACTTTGATATTCTTGATGTTCCTAGTGACAAAGAAGAGTTGTGTGATAATGCATCGCTTATATCCATACCACAACTAGTAAACAAAGAAACAGACACAATAATATTTATGCTCCTATCAACTACTAGGATGCGGTTGTTGTAATTCTCTCACTCTCAACCTGCTCAAACAAGCTCTTACAAGTTCTTACCAAGCCAAACAGGAGGGAACGGCAACCAACAAGTCAGCAACCGTGGAAGGAAGGGTATCGGTGCTGCAACAACAAGACCTGTCAAGCTGTAGTCGAAATATGTGGAGCTGTAGGAGGGCTGAAATTAATGTACAAGGAAGTACTAGCACCACATTAGTCACAAAAGCAAGCTGAATAATTGTTCAACGGCGGTACTGTGCTGGTCCTAGGCTAGACTATGCTAGAGACGCGAGCCTGGACACAAATGAAGTCACAGTACAGCAGGAAAAAAAAGGCACATGAACAGCAAGATATCACCCCCCTTGTTTTCCTCCTCTCTTCTTTTCTTTTCTTTTCTCTTTCTCTTTCTTTTTTTTATTTTTCTTCTTCTTCGTTCTTTTACTTTGCACAAGACAAATCTGAATCTTAACAAAACAAACTTCAGAAAAGCAACTTATAATGTATTTCTCTTTCTTTTCAGGGGTAACAAGAATACAACTAGCCACTCAGATTTTTCTTTGTGTGCCCAAATCAGATTTTGCCGGTGTTAAAAAAATGGAAGGAATGGATATGGTGCAGCAAAGATGTATATGGTAGTAATGATTGCAATGGAGATGTATATGGTGTAGTGGAGATGTATATGGTGGTGGTGATGGCATCGGAGATTATATGATTGATAGTGACCAAAATGTGACAAGAACTCGAAACTCTATAAGACTAACCCTAAGACCAGCAACTCGACTCAACCGATGTAAACCAAACTCAACAAGCCTGAACTAAGTAGTACTAGTAAAAGGCTCAAAGTGTCTATGGGATTATGGAAAAATGAATCTACTATTCTTTTTTTTGGCTTTTTCTGGACTATAGGAATTTAATAAAAATAGCGAGGAATTGGAAATCTCTCACCGATAAACCTTGCTCCGATACCAACTGATGTGAAATTGGGGTGTCCTGATCTTTCGGTGGAGATAGATAACTTCGATTTGGACTGGAGAGACGTTCACGGCCCGACTACAGCCTACCAAGACTGCGCCTTAGCAACCGATACACCAACTCCAGCGGTTGTTCACGATCTTGTGGAGCACGATCAACCAAACCACTAGGGTAATTCCTGCAAGCAATCGAAGAACAAGCAAGAACAAGTAGAACAAGCAACTCGATTGCAAATATGGAGATAATACCCAATCTAAAAACACAAAGGTGGGGTTTCGAATCGAGTAGAACGGATGGTCTAGCTGACACACGCGTCTACAAGTAAGTAGCAATGGCTAAAACTTTCAACAAAACAAAACCCAATCTGTTCGTGGTGGCTCTAGAAGCATATAAGTAGATGGGAGGACGACCAAAGGGGTGCTGGGGTCGTTCTCCAACCCTAGGATGCGTCCCTAATGGACCCACTTGATACATGGACCATTGGGCCAAAACAGGGTGACGCAGCACCGTTGGCAGAAAAGGTTTCGGCATTAAAACGATGATTGCGGACGCGTCCTGATAAGATATAGGCATGATTCTGGTTCCCATTGCAAAGTAGACTTGATAAGCTTTCCATAAAGTGCTAGAATGTCCCAATCGGAGTCCGTATGAAGCCGTGGTGACCGTTGCAAGTTGGGACAATTCTGCAGTCCGAATTGAACTTCCAAAACGTGTTGGATTTGGACTCTTTGTTTCCTTGGGCCAAAAGTGACGTGATGGCTTGGTGGAGGATGTTAGGAATAATTGGATTTGGTCCCCAATCAACGTCATTAACTTTCCATGCTTTCCATATGCAATCAAACCTTCCCTTGATCCATGTAAGCAATTCTGAAAAGGAAAATGTACAAACTTCAAGGTGGTGGCATCAATTCATAAAGTCTATTAAATATAAACCTCATATAGAATGGTTTCACCTTTAGTTTTTGAAGTGGTTAACATGGTCATATCTAAACCAGTGATGTCCTCATCACAAGGCCACTGCACAAATTTCACATGCTCAAGTTTTATAATTTAATTACTATGAAAAAGACAAATTGCTATTGCTAGAAAGCATGTAAGAGCAAGATAATTCTAAAGCTCCACATTTTCTGCAAATGCATGGCCATATTATATTTTATTATGGTAGCACAACATCATGAGAAGGTAGAGGAACAACTTTTTCCATTTGTCCATTTTTATTCTATTTATAATCCATTTAAAACCATTTATTAAGCACTATGCAAGGTAAATCAATAACTCCACCAAACTGCATCCAACAAATTCTAAATTTTTACCACAGCACACTTTGGACATCACTAGCCTACCATAAAACTTTCACAGCAATCGGAGCACTACAACTTGAGATATGAATTTATCCCTAGGAAACCCTAATTAACATAGATAAATTAAAACCACAAAAACCTTCTACTAAAACACATCATATTTTTGCACAATAATAGGGGACTTCATATTTGAACAAATGTAAACTCGATGTACCATATAGTCCTCTTTACAATTATATTTTCCAATAGCATGAAAACTAATATTAGAAGAACATGGCAATTCAAATCTAGAAAACTGATGATTCTCTAAATAGCTAAGCTCACAAAGATCATCGAATTCAATGTACCCCATTATATGTAAGATGACAATAATTGAGCTTCTTCATTTTCATTTACAATATGAAAAACATGCTTGAATTCAGTACTCACTGATTCAGAATTTGTTTCTTTGTTTACTAGTTGTGGTATGGATATAAGCGATGCATTATCACACAACTCTTCTTTGTCACTAGGAACATCAAGAATATCAAAGTGTGACAAAGGAAAATCAGTAATTGGTTCCACAATTGGTTGCTCTATGATAGCAAGATTAGTGGACAAATGCAGTTCAACCTAAAGCATGCTCACCTTGATTTATGTTACAACCATCTGACTTACCTTTGATGCTCTTCTCAAATGGTGTAGGTGCAGCTAGATTCACTTTCTCTTTAAATGTTTCACCTAGTATCTCAAGTTGCTCGCTCTCCATTTGTATATTGTTGTCTACTTGCTGCAAATTGTTAGTAATAGGAGAGACACGTGCTTCTATAGTATTTGTTAGATCCTTTTTCAGCTTTATTTCAGAATCACAAGCAAGATCAAACAATTCATCAAAAGAGTTATAATGTTTATCAACAAGAATGTTCTGAATTTCCACATTAAGACCTTGCAGAAATCTATGTTCCAAAAGTTCATCATTTTCTTCTAATCCACAACGTAGCAAACCCAATTTTAGTTTATCCAAGTATTTTGCTACAGTTCTAGTTTCTTGGTTTATAGATTGCAATTTCCTAAACAAAATTTTAGAATAATATTCAGGAACAAAAACATCTCTAAAATGTATTTTCACATCTTTCCATGATTGAGGAGCTTTACCAAATCTACAAATGTGTTTCCATTCAGTTAAAGCATATTTAATAAGAACACTTGAAGCAACTCTAACCTTTTGTTTTTCAGATAGATCATACTTTTTAAATTCATTATCTACATTTAGTTCCCATTCAATATATGCATGAGGATCATACTTTCCTTCAAAATAAGGTAGTGCAGATTTTATTCTATCAAGCAAAACATCACATACCTCATAAGTAGCATGCTTATCTCTTGGCATACCTTTAGCAAAGTGATGAGAATATGCAAGCTGATCATTTCCTGTTTCCATGTGGATTCCTGCCATGAATAGAAGAAAACAAGAAACAGACACAATAATATTTATGCTCCTATCAACTACTAGGATGCGGTTGTTGTAATTCTCTCACTCTCAACCTGCTCAAACAAGCTCTTACAAGTTCTTACCAAGCCAAACAGGAGGGAACGGCAACCAACAAGTCAGCAACCGTGGAAGGAAGGGTATCGGTGCTGCAACAACAAGACCTGTCAAGCTGTAGTCGAAATATGTGGAGCTGTAGGAGGGCTGAAATTAATGTACAAGGAAGTACTAGCACCACATTAGTCACAAAAGCAAGCTGAATAATTGTTCAACGGCGGTACTGTGCTGGTCCTAGGCTAGACTATGCTAGAGACGCGAGCCTGGACACAAATGAAGTCACAGTACAGCAGGAAAAAAAAGGCACATGAACAGCAAGATATCACCCCCTTGTTTTCCTCCTCTCTTCTTTTCTTTCTTTTCTCTTTCTCTTTCTTTTTTTTATTTTTCTTCTTCTAATCTTATTCTTATCTCTATCTCTGACTTGACTCTCCAGGGGGGCTGGGCTTGCTTATATAGGCTGGAGGATCAATTCTGGACCCTCGGATCAAACCGACCTTAATCAATGGCTTAGATGCAATCCTTAAGGCGGTGGAGGAACCGACGTTGAAGCTGAGGCAGACATCTTGGGCCCAATGGCCGGCCGGCCTATTGAGGAGGCCGGCCGGCCCCACCTAGCGGCCTCTCGGGGTCTGCCTCGGGGGGTGGCTCTCTGGCGTCCTCTGGAACCTTCTAGAGTTGGTGCTCACGTGAAATATATAAATTAATCTGACACATGGGTCCTCTCTTGACTGTTTTCCGAAATAAACCCTATAGAAACATAGATTCACCAAAACTGTGGAATTCTGTCAGTTTTAAACCCCTAATCTATGTTGGCTATTGCTTTTATGCCCTTTATTCATTTTTTTGACGGTTTATAATGGTTGTTAACTACCGTCAATAGCCAGCAAGCCCGAGCCACTGCTGGTCCGGCCGTAGCCAGGCGCGGCTGTGGCCCGCCGTTACCGGGCCGGCTGCGGCCCTACCCCGCCGTCTCCGACCACCCTCTGGGCCGGAACCGGCCTAGCCCTGTCCTCCTCTGCTCCGTTCCTGTGAAGAAGAAGAAGGGAAGGTCCCACGCACGAATAGAAGAAAAGACAGGGGGTTAAGTGAAGAACTCGTGACTCTGTGGAATAGTGCAAACAGTGCTATTTCTTCTTTTCCCTTTTTCTTTTAGGTTTAATATAGCTGAAACTTTGAAAATGCGTAGTAATTCATACAAAATTGTAAAATGGCAAATGAAGACTTTTTGGAATCCTTGTGAGTAGATCTATGCAATAGAATCATAATATGATGTGTTTTAGTAGAAGGTTTTTTGTGGTTTTAATTTATCTATGTTAATTAGGGTTTCCTAGGGATAAATTCATATCTCAAGTTGTAGTGCTCCGATTGCTGTGAAAGTTTTATGGTAGGCTAGTGATGTCCAAAGTGTGCTGTGGTAAAAATTTAGAATTTGTTGGATGCAGTTTGGTGGAGTTATTGATTTACCTTGCATAGTGCTTAATAAATGGTTTTAAATGGATTATAAATAGAATAAAAATGGACAAATGGAAAAAGTTGTTCCTCTACCTTCTCATGATGTTGTGCTACCATAATAAAATATAATATGGCCATGCATTTGCAGAAAATGTGGAGCTTTAGAATTATCTTGCTCTTACATGCTTTCTAGCAATAGCAATTTGTCTTTTTCATAGTAATTAAATTATAAAACTTGAGCATGTGAAATTTGTGCAGTGGCCTTGTGATGAGGACATCACTGGTTTAGATATGACCATGTTAACCACTTCAAAACTAAAGGTGAAACCATTCTATATGAGGTTTATATTTAATAGACTTTATGAATTGATGCCACACCTTGAAGTTTGTACATTTTCCTTTTCAGAATTGCTTACATGGATCAAGGGAAGGTTTGATTGCATATGGAAAGCATGGAAAGTTAATGACGTTGATTGGGGACCAAATCCAATTATTCCTAACATCCTCCACCAAGCCATCACGTCACTTTTGGCCCAAGGAAACAAAGAGTCCAAATCCAACACGTTTTGGAAGTTCAATTCGGACTGCAGAATTGTCCCAACTTGCAACGGTCACCACGGCTTCATACGGACTCCGATTGGGACATTCTAGCACTTTATGGAAAGCTTATCAAGTCTACTTTGCAATGGAACCAGAATCATGCCTATATCTTATCAGACGCGTCCGCAATCATCGTTTTAATGCCGAAACCTTTTCTGCCAACGGTGCTGCGTCACCCTGTTTTGGCCCAATGGTCCATGTATCAAGTTGGGTCCATTAGGGACGCATCCTAGGGTTGGAGAACGACCCCAGCACCCCTTTGGTCGTCCTCCCATCTACTTATATGCTTCTAGAGCCACCACGAACAGATTGGGTTTTGTTTTGTTGAAAGTTTAGCCATTGCTACTTACTTGTAGACGCGTGTGTCAGCTAGACCATCCGTTCTACTCGATTCGAAACCCCACCTTTGTGTTTTTAGATTGGGTATTATCTCCATATTTGCAATCGAGTTGCTTGTTCTAACTTGTTCTTGCTTGTTCTTCGATTGCTTGCAGGAATTACCCTAGTGGTTTGGTTGATCGTGCTCCACAAGATCGTGAACAAACCGCTGGAGTTGGTGTATCGGTTGCTAAGGGGCGCAGTCTTGGTAGGCTGTAGTCGGGCCGTGAACGTCTCTCCAGTCCAAATCGAAGTTATCTATCTCCACCGAAAGATCAGGACACCCCAATTTCACATCAGTTGGTATCGGAGCAAGGTTTATCGGTGAGAGATTTCCAATTCCTCGCTATTTTTATTAAATTCCTATAGTCCAGAAAAAGCCAAAAAAAAAGAATAGTAGATTCATTTTTCCATAATCCCATAGACACTTTGAGCCTTTTACTAGTACTACTTAGTTCAGGCTTGTTGAGTTTGGTTTACATCGGTTGAGTCGAGTTGCTGGTCTTAGGGTTAGTCTTATAGAGTTTCGAGTTCTTGTCACATTTTGGTCACTATCAATCATATAATCTCCGATGCCATCACCACCACCATATACATCTCCACTACACCATATACATCTCCATTGCAATCATTACTACCATATACATCTTTGCTGCACCATATCCATTCCTTCCATTTTTTTAACCACCGGCAAAATCTGATTTGGGCACACAAAGAAAAATCTGAGTGGCTAGTTGTATTCTTGTTACCCCTGAAAAGAAAGAGAAATACATTATAAGTTGCTTTTTCTGAAGTTTGTTTTGTTAAGATTCAGATTTGTCTTGTGCAAAGTAAAAGAAACGAAGAAGAAGAAAAATAAAAAAAAGAAAGAGAAAGAGAAAAGAAAGAAAAGAAGAGAGGAGGAAAACAAGGGGGTGATATCTTGCTGTTCATGTGCCTTTTTTTTCCTGCTGTACTGTGACTTCATTTGTGTCCAGGCTCGCGTCTCTAGCATAGTCTAGCCTAGGACCAGCACAGTACCGCCGTTGAACAATTATTCAGCTTGCTTTTGTGACTAATGTGGTGCTAGTACTTCCTTGTACATTAATTTCAGCCCTCCTACAGCTCCACATATTTCGACTACAGCTTGACAGGTCTTGTTGTTGCAGCACCGATACCCTTCCTTCCACGGTTGCTGACTTGTTGGTTGCCGTTCCCCTCCTGTTTGGCTTGGTAAGAACTTGTAAGAGCTTGTTTGAGCAGGTTGAGAGTGAGAGAATTACAACAACCGCATCCTAGTAGTTGATAGGAGCATAAATATTATTGTGTCTGTTTCTTGTTTTCTTCTATTCATGGCAGGAATCCACATGGAAACAGGAAATGATCAGCTTGCATATTCTCATCACTTTGCTAAAGGTATGCCAAGAGATAAGCATGCTACTTATGAGGTATGTGATGTTTTGCTTGATAGAATAAAATCTGCACTACCTTATTTTGAAGGAAAGTATGATCCTCATGCATATATTGAATGGGAACTAAATGTAGATAATGAATTTAAAAAGTATGATCTATCTGAAAAACAAAAGGTTAGAGTTGCTTCAAGTGTTCTTATTAAATATGCTTTAACTGAATGGAAACACATTTGTAGAATTGGGTAAAGCTCCTCAATCATGTAAAGATGACAATAATTGAGCTTCTTCATTTTCATTTACAATATGAAAAACATGCTTGAATTCAGTACCTCACTGATTCAGAATTTGTTTCTTTGTTTACTAGTTGTGGTATGGATATAAGCGATGCATTATCACACAACTCTTCTTTGTCACTAGGAACATCAAGAATATCAAAGTGTGACAAAGGAAAATCAGTAATTGGTTCCACAATTGGTTGCTCTATGATAGCAAGATTAGTGGACAAATGCAGTTCAACTAAAGCATGCTCACCTTGATTTATGTTACAACCATCTGACTTACCTTTGATGCTCTTCTCAAATGGTGTAGGTGCAGCTAGATTCACTTTCTCTCCTATTACTAACAATTTGCAGCAAGTAGACAACAATATACAAATGGAGAGCGAGCAACTTGAGATACTAGGTGAAACATTTAAAGAGAAAGTGAATCTAGCTGCACCTACACCATTTGAGAAGAGCATCAAAGGTAAGTCAGATGGTTGTAACATAAATCAAGGTGAGCATGCTTTAGTTGAACTGCATTTGTCCACTAATCTTGCTATCATAGAGCAACCAATTGTGGAACCAATTACTGATTTTCCTTTGTCACACTTTGATATTCTTGATGTTCCTAGTGACAAAGAAGAGTTGTGTGATAATGCATCGCTTATATCCATACCACAACTAGTAAACAAAGAAACAAATTCTGAATCAGTGAGTACTGAATTCAAGCATGTTTTTTCATATTGTAAATGAAAATGAAGAAGCTCAATTATTGTCATCTTTACATGATTGAGGAGCTTTACCAAATCTACAAATGTGTTTCCATTCAGTTAAAGCATATTTAATAAGAACACTTGAAGCAACTCTAACCTTTTGTTTTTCAGATAGATCATACTTTTTTAAATTCATTATCTACATTTAGTTCCCATTCAATATATGCATGAGGATCATACTTTCCTTCAAAATAAGGTAGTGCAGATTTTATTCTATCAAGCAAAACATCACATACCTCATAAGTAGCATGCTTATCTCTTGGCATACCTTTAGCAAAGTGATGAGAATATGCAAGCTGATCATTTCCTGTTTCCATGTGGATTCCTGCCATGAATAGAAGAAAACAAGAAACAGACACAATAATATTTATGCTCCTATCAACTACTAGGATGCGGTTGTTGTAATTCTCTCACTCTCAACCTGCTCAAACAAGCTCTTACAAGTTCTTACCAAGCCAAACAGGAGGGAACGGCAACCAACAAGTCAGCAACCGTGGAAGGAAGGGTATCGGTGCTGCAACAACAAGACCTGTCAAGCTGTAGTCGAAATATGTGGAGCTGTAGGAGGGCTGAAATTAATGTACAAGGAAGTACTAGCACCACATTAGTCACAAAAGCAAGCTGAATAATTGTTCAACGGCGGGTACTGTGCTGGTCCTAGGCTAGACTATGCTAGAGACGCGAGCCTGGACACAAATGAAGTCACAGTACAGCAGGAAAAAAAAGGCACATGAACAGCAAGATATCACCCCCCTTGTTTTCCTCCTCTCTTCTTTTCTTTCTTTTCTCTTTCTCTTTCTTTTTTTTATTTTTCTTCTTCTTCGTTTCTTTTACTTTGCACAAGACAAATCTGAATCTTAACAAAACAAACTTCAGAAAAGCAACTTATAATGTATTTCTCTTTCTTTTCAGGGGTAACAAGAATACAACTAGCCACTCAGATTTTTCTTTGTGTGCCCAAATCAGATTTTGCCGGTGTTAAAAAAATGGAAGGAATGGATATGGTGCAGCAAAGATGTATATGGTAGTAATGATTGCAATGGAGATGTATATGGTGTAGTGGAGATGTATATGGTGGTGGTGATGGCATCGGAGATTATATGATTGATAGTGACCAAAATGTGACAAGAACTCGAAACTCTATAAGACTAACCCTAAGACCAGCAACTCGACTCAACCGATGTAAACCAAACTCAACAAGCCTGAACTAAGTAGTACTAGTAAAAGGCTCAAAGTGTCTATGGGATTATGGAAAAATGAATCTACTATTCTTTTTTTTGGCTTTTTCTGGACTATAGGAATTTAATAAAAATAGCGAGGATTGGAAATCTCTCACCGATAAACCTTGCTCCGATACCAACTGATGTGAAATTGGGGTGTCCTGATCTTTCGGTGGAGATAGATAACTTCGATTTGGACTGGAGAGACGTTCACGGCCCGACTACAGCCTACCAAGACTGCGCCTTAGCAACCGATACACCAACTCCAGCGGTTGTTCACGATCTTGTGGAGCACGATCAACCAAACCACTAGGGGTAATTCCTGCAAGCAATCGAAGAACAAGCAAGAACAAGTAGAACAAGCAACTCGATTGCAAATATGGAGATAATACCCAATCTAAAAACACAAAGGTGGGGTTTCGAATCGAGTAGAACGGATGGTCTAGCTGACACAACGCGTCTACAAGTAAGTAGCAATGGCTAAACTTTCAACAAAACAAAACCCAATCTGTTCGTGGTGGCTCTAGAAGCATATAAGTAGATGGGAGGACGACCAAAGGGGTGCTGGGGTCGTTCTCCAACCCTAGGATGCGTCCCTAATGGACCCAACTTGATACATGGACCATTGGGCCAAAACAGGTGACGCAGCACCGTTGGCAGAAAAGGTTTCGGCATTAAAACGATGATTGCGGACGCGTCTGATAAGATATAGGCATGATTCTGGTTCCATTGCAAAGTAGACTTGATAAGCTTTCCATAAAGTGCTAGAATGTCCCAATCGGAGTCCGTATGAAGCCGTGGTGACCGTTGCAAGTTGGGGACAATTCTGCAGTCCGAATTGAACTTCCAAAACGTGTTGGATTTGGACTCTTTGTTTCCTTGGGCCAAAAGTGACGTGATGCTTGGTGGAGGATGTTAGGAATAATTGGATTTGGTCCCCAATCAACGTCATTAACTTTCCATGCTTTCCATATGCAATCAAACCTTCCCTTGATCCATGTAAGCAATTCTGAAAAGGAAAATGTACAAACTTCAAGGTGTGGCATCAATTCATAAAGTCTATTAAATATAAACCTCATATAGAATGGTTTCACCTTTAGTTTTGAAGTGGTTAACATGGTCATATCTAAACCAGTGATGTCCTCATCACAAGGCCACTGCACAAATTTCACATGCTCAAGTTTTATAATTTAATTACTATGAAAAAGACAAATTGCTATTGCTAGAAAGCATGTAAGAGCAAGATAATTCTAAAGCTCCACATTTTCTGCAAATGCATGGCCATATTATATTTTATTATGGTAGCACAACATCATGAGAAGGTAGAGGAACAACTTTTTCATTTGTCCATTTTTATTCTATTTATAATCCATTTAAAACCATTTATTAAGCACTATGCAAGGTAAATCAATAACTCCACCAAACTGCATCCAACAAATTCTAAATTTTTTACCACAGCACACTTTGGACATCACTAGCCTACCATAAAACTTTCACAGCAATCGGAGCACTACAACTTGAGATATGAATTTATCCCTAGGAAACCCTAATTAACATAGATAAATTAAAACCACAAAAACCTTCTACTAAAACACATCATATTATGATTCTATTGCATAGATCTACTCACAAGGATTCCAAAAAAGTCTTCATTTGCCATTTTACAATTTTGTTATGAATTACTACGCATTTTCAAAGTTTCAGCTATATTAAACCTAAAAGAAAAAGGGAAAAGAAGAAATAGCACTGTTTGCACTATTCCACAGAGTCACGAGTTCTTCACTTAACCCCCTGTCTTTTCTTCTATTCGTGCGTGGGACCTTCCCTTCTTCTTCTTCACAGGAACGGAGCAGAGGAGGACAGGGCTAGGCCGGTTCCGGCCCAGAGGGTGGTCGGAGGACGGCGGGGTAGGGCCGCAGCCGGCCCGGTAACGGCGGGCCACAGCCGCGCCTGGCTACGGCGCGGACCAGCAGTGGCTCGGGGCTTGCTGGCTATTGACGGTAGTTAACAACCATTATAAACCGTCCAAAAAAATGAATAAAGGGCATAAAAGCAATAGCCAACATAGATTAGGGGTTTAAACTGACAGAATTCCACAGTTTTGGTGAATCTATGTTTCTATAGGGTTTTATTCGGAAAACAGTCAAGAGAGGACCCATGTGTCAGATTAATTTATATATTTCACGTGAGCACCAACTCTAGAAGGTTCCAGAGGACGCCAGAGAGCCACCCCCCGAGGCAGACCCCGAGAGGCCGCTAGGTGGGGCCGGCCGGCCTCCTCAATAGGCCGGCCGGCCATTGGGCCCAAGATGTCTGCCTCAGCTTCAACGTCGGTTCCTCCACCGCCTTAAGGATTGCATCTAAGCCATTGATTAAGGTCGGTTTGATCCGAGGTCCAGAATTGATCCTCCAGCCTATATAAGCAAGCCCCAGCCCCCCTGGAGAGTCAAGTCAGAGATAGAGATAAGAATAAGATTAGAAGAAGAATCAAGAATCATCAGAGCTCCACCATATTCTAGGGCATAGCTAGTTAGGATAGAACTAGAAGGAGGCAAGCTTCGCTTGGATTCCTGATCATGTCAAGAGCGCAGCTTCGTAAAGCTTTCTGTATCCCCTCTCTTGTATCTTTCATTATTTATATGTTTGCTACAATAGATTCGACATTGTTCTATATAATATTTATGTTCTTAGTTATCATGTTCATTGTCTACTTTGATTATATGTTTAGTATAGCTAGCTTATCTTTATATTCAAACATAAGTTCGTATAAAACGCTCACTTTGATGTACACGGGCGAGTGGTGGACATTGTGTAAGCATGGTGCTTATACGTTGTTTACCTGCGGTTGCACCCTATATCCCGGGCCATGTGGTAGATCGCGGGTGTGACACTCCCGTTGAGTCCTTTGTAGTCCACTCCCCAAATATAGGACAAGTAGGATCTGGTTGCGAAGGAAGAACGTGCTATGTTCTTGTTCTTTCTTAGTAATATCCCTTATGTGTAGATATAAGTTAATCTTAGCTATGACTACTAAACATAATTGCACTAATCATGGTATGCTTTGACTTGTAATTAGGAATGACATAGGAATATTCTTCTTTGTTCTACCTATTCGATGCTAATGCTATAGAATGGAGTACTCTGAGTGATCATTATCATTTATAACTTATCATATATCATATATTTATCTCATGACTTACCCCTGTTAAGAGTAGAGAGATTGGATATGGTTATCTCTCCATCATAAGTATAAGTTGTTATCACATTCCTATTGCCCTTCCTTCTTGCTGGTAAAAATATAAATAACGATATATGGAATTACTCCCGGGTGAAATGCTACAATGGTAAATTATCTGTGCGCTTGCAGATCCTTATATTCATAATTGCATCATTCTCATAAGTGTCTTATAATTACCAACAAACATTTCTGGCATCATGCTGGGGATGACAACCTAGCTTTAAGTGATGTTAAGAAATGTCAACAAGCATTTCTGGCGCCGTTGCCGGGGAAGGAAGTTAGGCATTCAAAAGGAATATTGATACACTTTTACTCACTGATGTGATCGAGGAAACCATTTATCTCTACTCAAACAGGCTTACCCTTGTTTTGTCTACTTTATATCTTATGCATGGTAATGTATGACCAGTTTTGATCTTCCGACAAATTTCATTGACGATCCAGAGGAACTAATCAGATGAACAAAAGCAAAACTCAAGAAAGTTCTAGTCTCAACGTCGGAAAACAACCAGATCGGGCGAAGCTTAACACCAGATTTTGAAGCTATGGTTGATAGAACTCTCCGTGAATTCCCTGCTCCAACTACGGCTAACATCCGTACTGGACCGGCGATGAACATTGGAGACAATGCTTTTGAGCTTAAGCCAACTCTCATCAACATGGTGCAAGCTAGTCAGTTCTGTGGAAAGGCACATGAAGATGCTAGTGCTCATCTCCAACACTTCCTAGAGATTTGTAGTACTTTCACCATCAAAGGAGTTACCAGAGACGCCATCCTACTTCGCCCTCTTCCCATTTTCACTCTTGGGGAAGGCGAAGCAATGGTTCTACGCCAACAAAGATAGAAATACTACCTGGGAGATCTGCTCCACTGCCTTCCTAGCAAAGTTCTTTCCCATGGGCAAAACAAATGCTCTGCGTGGGAAAATTACAAGTTTTCAGTAGCAACACGATGAATCTGTCCTTGAGGCATGGGAACATTTTCAAGACTACATATCAGACTGTACTCATCATGGGATGGAGAATTGGCCTACTCATGCAGACTTTCTACCACGGGCTCACCAATAGCACCCATGAGAACATGGATGCTGCTACTGGAGGTACTTTTCTGTCACTTACAATTCCTCAAGCAACATCTCTAGTGGGGAAGATGGCCTCCAACCAAGGTTGGAATGAAGAACGTCAACAGACCCGCAAGAGAGGTGGAGGTATGCACCAACTCAAGGAGGTAGACATGTTATCTGCCAAGATGGACTTGTTAATGAAGAGGCTTAATGAACAAGCCAATGAGAAGCAAGAAGTCATGCACATTCACGATTCCCGTATGACATGTGAAGAGTGTGGAAACACTGGGCATTCAGGGAACAACTGCCCTGAAATTCAAGAGGATGTTAACTATATCAATAACAACAACAATTATCGTCCTCAACAAAAATCAAGGATGGAATCAGCAATCAAGGCCGAACTACCAAGGTAATAACTCTAATAATTTTAATCAACCACCCTTGAGAGATTTAGTCCTTGGTCAAGGAAAAATAAAGGAGGGAATATCCAGAAAGTTAGCTTCCAATGATAAAATACTTGAAAATATAAACATTAGAATGGATAGCTTTTCTTCTGCCATTAAGAACCAGCACAGCTTCAATAAAATGATAGAATCACAAATAGCTCAACTGGCAGTTGTTGTTCCTTCAACGACAAAGGTAAGATTCCGGGGCAGCCGGAAGAACCCGAAACTGCAAATCTTGTCGATATCCATATGACTGGATGCTACTATAGAGAGCCATCATCAGGAGGATGGAGAGATGACTCTATACCTGTCAAGAAGGGAGACCCAGGACGACCTGTCATCCCTATAGCTCTTGGACCTTATGAGTTCAAAGAAGCTGTCTGTGACTTCAGAGCTAGTGTCAACATTATGCCAAAGGTAATTTACAAGAAAAATCCATGGAGAACCTTTGTTGTATACAACCATGCGTTTGCAGCTTGCAGATCTCCCAGGTAGTATTTCTATCTTTGTTGGCGTAGAACCATTGCTTCGCCCTTCCCCAAGAGTGAAAATGGGAAGAGGCGAAGTAGGATGGCGTCTCTGGTAACTCCTTTGATGGTGAAAGTACTACAAATCTCTAGGAAGTGTTGGAGATGAGCACTAGCATCTTCATGTGCCTTTCCACAGAACTGACTAGCTTGCACCATGTTGATGAGAGTTGGCTTGTTCATTAAGCCTCTTCATTAACAAGTCCATCTTGGCAGATAACATGTCTACCTCCTTGAGTTGGTGCATACCTCCACCTCTCTTGCGGGTCTGTTGACGTTCTTCATTCCAACCTTGGTTGGAGGCCATCTTCCCCACTAGAGATGTTGCTTGAGGAATTGTAAGTGACAGAAAAGTACCTCCAGTAGCAGCATCCATGTTCTCATGGGTGCTATTGGTGAGCCCGTGGTAGAAAGTCTGCATGAGTAGCCAATTCTCCATCCCATGATGAGTACAGTCTGATATGTAGTCTTGAAAATGTTCCCATGCCTCAAGGACAGATTCATCGTGTTGCTACTGAAAACTTGTAATTTTCCCACGCAGAGCATTTGTTTTTGCCCATGGAAAGAACTTTGCTAGGAAGGCAGTGGAGCAGATCTCCCAGGTAGTATTTCTATCTTTGTTGGCGTAGAACCATTGCTTCGCCTTCCCCAAGAGTGAAAATGGGGAAGAGGCGAAGTAGGATGCGTCTCTGGTAACTCCTTTGATGGTGAAAGTACTACAAATCTCTAGGAAGTGTTGGAGATGAGCACTAGCATCTTCATGTGCCTTTCCACAGAACTGACTAGCTTGCACCATGTTGATGAGAGTTGGCTTAAGCTCAAAAGCATTGTCTCCAATGTTCATCGCCGGTCCAGTACGGATGTTAGCCGTAGTTGGAGCAGGGAATTCACGGAGAGTTCTATCAACCATAGCTTCAAAATCTGGTGTTAAGCTTCGCCCGATCTGGTTGTTTTCCGACGTTGAGACTAGAACTTTCTGAGTTTTGCTTTTGTTCATCTGATTAGTTCCTCTGGATCGTCAATGAAATTTGTCGGAAGATCAAAACTGGTCATACATTACCATGCATAAGATATAAAAGTAGACAAAACAAGGGTAAGCCTGTTTGAGTAGAGATAAATGGTTTCCTCGATCACATCAGTGAGTAAAAGTGTATCAATATTCCTTTTGAATGCCTAACTTCCTTCCCCGGCAACGGCGCCAGAAATGCTTGTTGACATTTCTTAACATCACTTAAAGCTAGGTTGTCATCCCCAGCATGATGCCAGAAATGTTTGTTGGTAATTATAAGACACTTATGAGAATGATGCAATTATGAATATAAGGATCTGCAAGCGCACAGATAATTTACCATTGTAGCATTTCACCCGGAGTAATTCCATATATCGTTATTTATATTTTTACCAGCAAGAAGGAAGGGCAATAGGAATGTGATAACAACTTATACTTATGATGGAGAGATAACCATATCCAATCTCTCTACTCTTAACAGGGGTAAGTCATGAGATAAATATATGATATATGATAAGTTATAAATGATAATGATCACTCAGAGTACTCCATTCTATAGCATTAGCATCGAATAGGTAGAACAAAGAAGAATATTCCTATGTCATTCCTAATTACAAGTCAAAGCATACCATGATTAGTGCAATTATGTTTAGTAGTCATAGCTAAGATTAACTTATATCTACACATAAGGGATATTACTAAGAAAGAACAAGAACATAGCACGTTCTTCCTTCGCAACCAGATCCTACTTGTCCTATATTTGGGGAGTGGACTACAAAGGACTCAACGGGAGTGTCACACCCGCGATCTACCACATGGCCCGGGATATAGGGTGCAACCGCAGGTAAACAACGTATAAGCACCATGCTTACACAATGTCCACCACTCGCCCCGTGTACATCAAAGTGAGCGTTATACGAACTTATGTTTGAATATAAAGATAAGCTAGCTATACTAAAAAAAAATAATTTTTTTTTATTCAAAGTAGACAATGAACATGATAACTAAGAACATAAATATTATATAGAACAATGTCGAATCTATTGTAGCAAACATATAAATAATGAAAGATACAAGAGAGGGGATACAGAAAGCTTTACGAAGCTGCGCTCTTGACATGATCAGGAATCCAAGCGAAGCTTGCCTCCTTCTAGTTCTATCCTAACTAGCTATGCCCTAGAATATGGTGGAGCTCTGATGATTCTTGATTCTTCTTCTAATCTTATTCTTATCTCTATCTCTGACTTGACTCTCCAGGGGGGCTGGGGCTTGCTTATATAGGCTGGAGGATCAATTCTGGACCCTCGGATCAAACCGACCTTAATCAATGGCTTAGATGCAATCCTTAAGGCGGTGGAGGAACCGACGTTGAAGCTGAGGCAGACATCTTGGGCCCAATGGCCGGCCGGCCTATTGAGGAGGCCGGCCGGCCCCACCTAGCGGCCTCTCGGGGTCTGCCTCGGGGGGTGGCTCTCTGGCGTCCTCTGGAACCTTCTAGAGTTGGTGCTCACGTGAAATATATAAATTAATCTGACACATGGGTCCTCTCTTGACTGTTTTCCGAATAAACCCTATAGAAACATAGATTCACCAAAACTGTGGAATTCTGTCAGTTTAAACCCTAATCTATGTTGGCTATTGCTTTTATGCCTTTATTCATTTTTTTGACGGTTTATAATGGTTGTTAACTACCGTCAATAGCCAGCAAGCCCCGAGCCACTGCTGGTCCGGCCGTAGCCAGGCGCGGCTGTGGCCCGCCGTTACCGGGCCGGCTGCGGCCCTACCCCGCCGTCTCCGACCACCCTCTGGCCGGAACCGGCCTAGCCTGTCCTCCTCTGCTCCGTTCCTGTGAAGAAGAAGAAGGGAAGGTCCCACGCACGAATAGAAGAAAAGACAGGGGGTTAAGTGAAGAACTCGTGACTCTGTGGAATAGTGCAAACAGTGCTATTTCTTCTTTTCCCCTTTTTCTTTTAGGTTTAATATAGCTGAAACTTTGAAAATGCGTAGTAATTCATACAAAATTGTAAAATGGCAAATGAAGACTTTTTGGAATCCTTGTGAGTAGATCTATGCAATAGAATCATAATATGATGTGTTTTAGTAGAAGGTTTTTGTGGTTTTAATTTATCTATGTTAATTAGGGTTTCCTAGGGATAAATTCATATCTCAAGTTGTAGTGCTCCGATTGCTGTGAAAGTTTTATGGTAGGCTAGTGATGTCCAAAGTGTGCTGTGGTAAAAATTTAGAATTTGTTGGATGCAGTTTGGTGGAGTTATTGATTTACCTTGCATAGTGCTTAATAAATGGTTTTTAAATGGATTATAAATAGAATAAAAATGGACAAATGGAAAAAGTGTTCCTCTACCTTCTCATGATGTTGTGCTACCATAATAAAATATAATATGGCCATGCATTTGCAGAAAATGTGGAGCTTTAGAATTATCTTGCTCTTACATGCTTTCTAGCAATAGCAATTTGTCTTTTTCATAGTAATTAAATTATAAAACTTGAGCATGTGAAATTTGTGCAGTGGCCTTGTGATGAGGACATCACTGGTTTAGATATGACCATGTTAACCACTTCAAAACTAAAGGTGAAACCATTCTATATGAGGTTTATATTTAATAGACTTTATGAATTGATGCCACACCTTGAAGTTTGTACATTTTCCTTTTCAGAATTGCTTACATGGATCAAGGGAAGGTTTGATTGCATATGGAAAGCATGGAAAGTTAATGACGTTGATTGGGGACCAAATCCAATTATTCCTAACATCCTCCACCAAGCCATCACGTCACTTTTGGCCCAAGGAAACAAAGAGTCCAAATCCAACACGTTTTGGAAGTTCAATTCGGACTGCAGAATTGTCCCCAACTTGCAACGGTCACCACGGCTTCATACGGACTCCGATTGGGACATTCTAGCACTTTATGGAAAGCTTATCAAGTCTACTTTGCAATGGAACCAGAATCATGCCTATATCTTATCAGACGCGTCCGCAATCATCGTTTTAATGCCGAAACCTTTTCTGCCAACGGTGCTGCGTCACCCTGTTTTGGCCAATGGTCCATGTATCAAGTTGGGTCCATTAGGGGACGCATCCTAGGGTTTGGAGAACGACCCCCAGCACCCCTTTGGTCGTCCTCCCATCTACTTATATGCTTCTAGAGCCACCACGAACAGATTGGGTTTTGTTTTGTTGAAAGTTTAGCCATTGCTACTTACTTGTAGACGCGTGTGTCAGCTAGACCATCCGTTCTACTCGATTCGAAACCCCACCTTTGTGTTTTTAGATTGGGTATTATCTCCATATTTGCAATCGAGTTGCTTGTTCTACTTGTTCTTGCTTGTTCTTCGATTGCTTGCAGGAATTACCCTAGTGGTTTGGTTGATCGTGCTCCACAAGATCGTGAACAACCGCTGGAGTTGGTGTATCGGTTTGCTAAGGCGCAGTCTTGGTAGGCTGTAGTCGGGCCGTGAACGTCTCTCCAGTCCAAATCGAAGTTATCTATCTCACCGATAAACCTTGCTCCGTTACCAACTGAT
>JAHUYU010002776.1:0-14909 GCA_030439765.1 Tripidium arundinaceum | reverse complement strand
GGGTACCATGGTCACACTACCAAACAAGAAGAGATTGAACTGAGTGAGAGCACCCTTCATGGGCTGAGTGGAGGCACTAATGGTGAAATTTTGGGCTGCATAACTGATTTCTGAAAGTTGAGGGATGGCTCGGACCCTCACTGAGGCCTCTTTGGGTCCGCCCCTGGCTCCTCCACGTCTCTATCAAGTTAGGTTGTTTAGATCTCATGAACATTATAGCCCGGGATCATCATGCAAGAAAAAGAAACTGATGAATTTCAGAAACAAGACATTAAATAAAGAGGAAAAGGAAATACGAGTACATTATTTGAAAAGACCCTTCCGTATGTCTCTACCCGAGCTGAGCTGAGCATTTGCCGCTACTATTAAACCAACCCCAACTCGTCTCTCCTCAGCTCTCTCTCCCATCTCCGTCTAGCCGCTAGCTTTCCCTTTCCCTTGCGCTCCTCCCCTCCTCACCCTCCCACCCCGCGGGCCGCGGCTCGGCAAGCAAGCAACAACCACCCCCCACCACCACCGCCACTCCTCTCTCTCGCCACCATGGCGTCGGGCGGCTGCGCTCTCGCGCCGAGGCTATGACTTGGCGCCGCCCGTGGCCGTGCTCTCCGTCTTCTTCCTCTCCCGCGACGACAATCTCTCATCCTCCTCCTCCTCCTCCTCCTCCTTGGGCGGCTGTGCTAGCTAGATGGCGATGGTGGTGGTCGGGGGCGGCAAGGACCGGTCGTCGCCTGGCGGCGGTGGGGCGCCGCAGGTGGACACGGGCAAGTACGTGCGCTACACCCCCGAGCAGGTCGAGGCGCTGGAGCGGGTCTACAGCGAGTGCCCCAAGCCCAGCTCGCTGCGCAGGCAGCAGCTCATCAGGGAGTGCCCCATACTCAGCAACATCGAGCCCAAGCAGATCAAGGTCTGGTTCCAGAACCGCAGGTGCGTCGCCGAACCACGAGCCCTTCTCTCCATCCATCATCTCATCTCTATTCGTGCCTCCGCTTATTTGTTGACGAATTATGCCCTCTTGCTGCTGAAATTCCTCTCTCTCTCTCTCTCTCTCTCTCTCTCTTGAGTTGTTGCTTTCTTAGGTCGTGTTAAATTTATTATTAATGGAACGAGCTTGCTTGTTAGCCGCATATTCTTAGGATGTTTGCTTTCATGCAAGTAAGCCATCGAAATCGTCTTGAGTACAAAGAGAAGAGGGGGGAAATGGTTTTGGTACTAAAGTTCTGGTTAGATTTCAAGGATGTTACGTTCTGTCTCTTGCATTGGACTGGCTGCCAGCACACAAGGCCCTCCCTTGGTCTGTTTTTGTTTGGAGTCATCAGTTTCTATGATATGTTTTTTTTTTAGATTTTTGAGTTTTGAGGTCGGTCCATATTATTTTCTCAGGTTTTCAGCTGGAACTTGACATCGAGTACTGCGCTGTAGGACTACAAATTCTATTTGCTGAGATTTTTTCCCCCGTTTGTCTCGCGGTTAGGCGTAATGGATGCGTCTTTTGCTGCTCGCATGTGCTACTATTGTTTTCTCCGCATGTAGCAACCTTTGCTTAGTATTTGTAAGAAAAAGCTGCTGTCCCTGTATATGGATAAATAAATGGATCTAATTAGATACCCCGTGCCTATCGCAATGTTCACGTTAAGAGCAGATTTAAAGGGTAGTGGGAAACATTTTCTGTTGGGCAACCAATTAACTCGCATGAGTTTGTGTGAGCCATTGCTTGCTTTACTGCCACACGGGCTTGTAGCTGGAATACGATGTTTAGAATGAGCAATTACATTTGAATACTGCGAGCCAGGAATCGTTGTCTTGGTTTCTTCATATGCAAGTGACATCTGTAACTCCTGTGCGATGTGACTGCGATTCTGATGATTCTTGCGATTGCTTGGTAGATGCCGCGAGAAGCAGCGGAAGGAGGCCTCGCGCCTGCAGACTGTGAACCGGAAGCTGACTGCGATGAACAAGCTGTTGATGGAGGAGAATGACAGGCTGCAGAAGCAGGTCTCCCGACTCGTTTACGAGAATGGGTACATGCGACAGCAGCTCCATAATGTGAGATCCATCTCCTTTGCTCATTCCCCAGAACATCTTGCTTGTATTTTTCTAGATAAATCAGCTGAATGCTACTAAGTATCATGTAGAAGTGAATGTGCTGTTTTATGTAACTTTTGATGTGCACCTTGTTGCATGCTTCCACGTCTAATACTGTGTGTTATGATGTTTGCAGCCTTCTGCTGCGACCACAGACACGAGCTGTGAGTCTGTGGTCACAAGTGGTCAGCACCACCAACAGCAAAACCCAGCAGCTCCGCGTCCTCAACGGGACGCGAATAACCCAGCTGGGTAATTGCTGTCACCAACATTTCTTAGACCGATTTTGTGCTTGCATGCTTGTAAATCTGATGGAGTTCTTTTTCAATATGGCAGTCTACTAGCTATCGCTGAGGAGACCTTGGCAGAGTTCTTGTCGAAAGCGACAGGAACTGCTGTCGATTGGGTGCAAATGGTTGGGATGAAGGTAATATACTTGTTGCGACAAAAGAAAAAATTGTGCTATGTGTTGCCTACTTCAATTCTGTTTTGACTAATTACTTAAAGCATGAATTCCTTTACAGCCTGGTCCGGATTCCATTGGAATCATCGCTGTTTCGCACAATTGTAGTGGCGTAGCAGCCCGAGCTTGCGGCCTAGTGAGCCTTGAGCCCACAAAGGTGTGTTTTTTTGTTCATTCTTCATCATCACATAGCTTTATGTTTCCATTCAGCAGACATGCCCTAATTGACTAGTCCATAGGTCGCAGAGATCCTCAAGGATCGCCCTTCTTGGTACCGCGACTGCCGGTGCGTGGATATCCTCCATGTTATCCCTACGGGTAACGGTGGAACTATCGAGCTTATCTACATGCAAGTAAGCATCGTCATACAAGTTATAGTGCTTTTCGCATTCTTGAATCATTGTCCTCCGTGTTGCCTGTTAACATTACTGTACTTTGATCACATTCTTTAGACTTACGCACCGACAACTTTGGCGGCACCACGCGACTTCTGGACTCTCCGATACACTAGTGGTCTTGAGGATGGCAGTCTTGTGGTAATGCTTCTTTTTTTTGGTTGCTATGATGTTGTCAATTCTGTTTGCTTGTTCTGTTTGGATCAAACAACTGCGCTGCAACTTTGTATACTTATGTTAGGTGCTACTTGATTGCCCTCTCAGGATATCTATTGTGCTCACAGTTGGTAACTGTTGTTTCTTGTCTTGTTTTGTAGATCTGTGAGAGATCATTGACACAATCGACTGGAGGCCCATCAGGACCAAACACTCCAAATTTTGTCAGAGCCGAAGTGCTTCCTAGTGGCTATTTGATTCGACCTTGTGAGGGAGGTGGCTCCATGATTCACATTGTGGATCATGTTGATTTAGATGTAAGTGGAATCAATATTGTCCCTGTCCAATTTGGAGGCTTTAACCAGATCTCTAGACTTAAATAGTTTTTATGTGCTTGCATCTTATCAATCTCACCTTGTAGGCTTGGAGTGTGCCTGAGGTCCTTAGACCACTTTATGAATCTCCGAAGATTCTTGCACAGAAAACAACTATTGCTGTATGTTTCACTATTGCGCTTTCACAATAATTCATTGGTATCAAGTACTATTTGCCACTGCTGTATGAATGACTGAGTCATGATTTCTTATTTCTATGATGCAGGCACTGCGTCACATTAGGCAAATTGCGCATGAATCGAGTGGGGAAATGCCCTATGGAGGGGGCCGCCAGCCAGCAGTGTTGAGAACATTCAGCCAGAGGCTTAGCAGGTTTGTGGCTGTGTTCATGTGTTCTCATTTACCACTTGTGCCATTTTAATTTATTGGCAGAACCCATACACATGGCACTTCTAACTTTAATATAATTTACAGGGGTTTCAATGATGCTGTCAATGGGTTTCCAGATGACGGCTGGTCACTGATGAGCAGTGACGGTGCTGAGGATGTTACTATTGCTATCAACTCCTCTCCAAACAAACTTATTGGTCCTCATGTCAACTCCTCCCAGCTGTTTACTGCGATTGGAGGTGGCATCCTGTGTGCTAAGGCATCAATGTTGCTTCAGGTTTGTACCCTTATCCATCCAGTTCTAGCTACAGTTATGTATTTATGTTTGATGTTATATAACTTGACTATAAATAAGATGTTACGTTGTCTCAATGTAGAATGTGCCACCTGCCCTACTAGTACGATTTCTGAGGGAGCATCGCTCCGAATGGGCTGATCCTGGTGTTGACGCATATTCTGCTGCTGCTCTGAGGGCTAGTCCATATGCAGTTCCTGGCTTGCGCGCTAGTGGGTTTATGGGCAGCCAGGTTATTCTGCCGCTTGCACATACCTTAGAGCATGAAGAGGTAATTTCTAGCGAATTTCAATTTAATAATTTCCTAACAATTTTGATTGACTGATCATTTTCATCAAACTGACTTTTGTTCGCAGTTCTTGGAGGTTATTAGGCTTGAGGGACACAGCCTCTGCCATGATGAAGTTGTTCTGTCACGAGATATGTATCTTCTGCAGGTATACGATCAGATAGCATTGTCACTTTGTCTTCATTTCAGTTGTGTTGTTGCATCAGCCTCACAGCATTGTATATTCTTTTGCAGTTGTGCAGTGGCGTGGATGAAAATGCAGCTGGTGCATGTGCACAGCTTGTCTTTGCACCCATCGATGAATCTTTTGCTGATGATGCACCACTGCTTCCCTCAGGCTTCCGTGTCATTCCACTGGATGCAAAGACGGTTAGTACTACTTTTTTTGTGCTTGTAGTATTACTCTGTGATGGCCTAAACTAACAATGCGTTGGTAACAATGAACTGGCAGGATCCACCATCAGGCACACGCACACTTGACCTAGCATCTACTCTTGAGGTTGGATCTGGTGGGACTACTCGTGCTTCAAGTGATGCCTCCAGCACCTGCAACACAAGATCAGTGCTGACCATTGCTTTCCAGTTCTCATATGAGAATCACCTACGGGAAAGCGTCGCAGCAATGGCCAGGCAATATGTCAGGACTGTGGTGGCATCGGTGCAGAGGGTGGCCATGGCAATAGCTCCTTCCCGTCTTGGTGGACAGCTTGAAATGAAGCAAACTCCAGGATCTCCTGAGGCACACACGCTTGCGAGGTGGATCGGCAGGAGCTACAGGTAAAACTCTTTTCTTTCCTCAATCTGGTTATCAATTTTGAGAATTATTTAGAGAGGTGGCAGCATGGGTTGACCTATCAATTATTCAGTCTGAATCATATTATACTCTGTTCAATTGTGCAATGTAGTTAGTATTCTCTGTCCATGTTAAAATTTCAGGTTTCACACTGGAGCCGAGCTCCTTAGCACAGACACCCAATGCACGGATGCTTCCTTGAAAGCACTGTGGCAACACTCGGACTCGATCATGTGCTGTTCCCTGAAGGTAATTGGTCGGTTCTTGCTTGTTTCACCAATTCGTAACGTGGCATTGTGTTGTCTGGTTGATGTAAAGTTTCGTGAAACCATGAATTCAGGCTGCTCCCGTGTTCACCTTCGCCAACCAAGCCGGCCTCGACATGCTGGAGACGACGTTGATTGCTCTCCAGGACATCTCCCTTGAGAAGATCCTCGATGATGATGGCAGGAAGGCGCTCTGCACCGAGTACCCTAAGATTATGCAGCAGGTATGCAATAATCTCTGTTCCTTACAGCCTCCTAGGTTCCATCAATGCCTGAAATGCTAATGACACCATGAATCTGTGTCAACTCCAGGGCTTCGCGTACCTCCCTGGCGGTGTGTGTGTATCGAGCATGGGGCGGCCGGTGTCGTACGAGCAGGCGGTGGCGTGGAAGGTCCTGAGCGATGACGACACCCCGCACTGCCTCGCCTTCATGTTCGTGAACTGGTCCTTCGTGTGAGAACCGGCCCCTACCTTACTAGAGCCAGTCGCCTCGCACTTGCAGCTGTTATTTGAACTCTGTATCCATGTACTGTCGCTTTTGCCTGTGTCCAGGCAACCTATGAAACGCACCTCTCCCCAGTTCATCCCGTGGAACAAACAGCTTTGTAGTTCGTCTTTGCTTGCTTGCTTGCTATCTTATGATGGATCCTGGTTTGCTGCATCTCCTGAAAATTGATAACCAGATTGAGGAAAGAAAAGAGTTTTACCTGTAGCTCCTGCCGATCCACCTCGCAAGCGTGTGTGCCTCAGGAGATCCTGGAGTTTGCTTCATTTCAAGCTGTCCACCAAGACGGGAAGGAGCTATTGCCATGGCCACCCTCTGCACCGATGCCACCACAGTCCTGACATATTGCCTGGCCATTGCTGCGACGCTTTCCCGTAGGTGATTCTCATATGAGAACTGGAAAGCAATGGTCAGCACTGATCTTGTGTTGCAGGTGCTGGAGGCATCACTTGAAGCACGAGTAGTCCCACCAGATCCAACCTCAAGAGTAGATGCTAGGTCAAGTGTGCGTGTGCCTGATGGTGGATCCTGCCAGTTCATTGTTACCAACGCATTGTTAGTTTAGGCCATCACAGAGTAATACTACAAGCACAAAAAAAGTAGTACTAACCGTCTTTGCATCCAGTGGAATGACACGGAAGCCTGAGGGAAGCAGTGGTGCATCATCAGCAAAAGATTCATCGATGGGTGCAAAGACAAGCTGTGCACATGCACCAGCTGCATTTTCATCCACGCCACTGCACAACTGCAAAAGAATATACAATGCTGTGAGGCTGATGCAACAACACAACTGAAATGAAGACAAAGTGACAATGCTATCTGATCGTATACCTGCAGAAGATACATATCTCGTGACAGAACAACTTCATCATGGCAGAGGCTGTGTCCCTCAAGCCTAATAACCTCCAAGAACTGCGAACAAAAGTCAGTTTGATGAAAATGATCAGTCAATCAAAATTGTTAGGAAATTATTAAATTGAAATTCGCTAGAAATTACCTCTTCATGCTCTAAGGTATGTGCAAGCGGCAGAATAACCTGGCTGCCCATAAACCCACTAGCGCGCAAGCCAGGAACTGCATATGGACTAGCCCTCAGAGCAGCAGCAGAATATGCGTCAACACCAGGATCAGCCCATTCGGAGCGATGCTCCCTCAGAAATCGTACTAGTAGGGCAGGTGGCACATTCTACATTGAGACAACGTAACATCTTATTTATAGTCAAGTTATATAACATCAAACATAAATACATAACTGTAGCTAGAACTGGATGGATAAGGGTACAAACCTGAAGCAACATTGATGCCTTAGCACACAGGATGCCACCTCCAATCGCAGTAAACAGCTGGGAGGAGTTGACATGAGGACCAATAAGTTTGTTTGGAGAGGAGTTGATAGCAATAGTAACATCCTCAGCACCGTCACTGCTCATCAGTGACCAGCCGTCATCTGGAAACCCATTGACAGCATCATTGAAACCCCTGTAAATTATATTAAAGTTAGAAGTGCCATGTGTATGGGTTCTGCCAATAAATTAAAATGGCACAAGTGGTAAATGAGAACACATGAACACAGCCACAAACCTGCTAAGCCTCTGGCTGAATGTTCTCAACACTGCTGGCTGGCGGCCCCCTCCATAGGGCATTTCCCCACTCGATTCATGCGCAATTTGCCTAATGTGACGCAGTGCCTGCATCATAGAAATAAGAAATCATGACTCAGTCATTCATACAGCAGTGGCAAATAGTACTTGATACCAATGAATTATTGTGAAAGCGCAATAGTGAAACATACAGCAATAGTTGTTTTCTGTGCAAGAATCTTCGGAGATTCATAAAGTGGTCTAAGGACCTCAGGCACACTCCAAGCCTACAAGGTGAGATTGATAAGATGCAAGCACATAAAAACTATTTAAGTCTAGAGATCTGGTAAAGCCTCCAAATTGGACAGGACAATATTGATTCCACTTACATCTAAATCAACATGATCCACAATGTGAATCATGGAGCCACCTCCCTCACAAGGTCGAATCAAATAGCCACTAGGAAGCACTTCGGCTCTGACAAAATTTGGAGTGTTTGGTCCTGATGGGCCTCCAGTCGATTGTGTCAATGATCTCTCACAGATCTACAAAACAAGACAAGAAACAACAGTTACCAACTGTGAGCACAATAGATATCCTGAGAGGGCAATCAAGTAGCACCTAACATAAGTATACAAAGTTGCAGCGCAGTTGTTTGATCCAAACAGAACAAGCAAACAGAATTGACAACATCATAGCAACCAAAAAAAAGAAGCATTACCACAAGACTGCCATCCTCAAGACCACTAGTGTATCGGAGAGTCCAGAAGTCGCGTGGTGCCGCCAAAGTTGTCGGTGCGTAAGTCTAAAGAATGTGATCAAAGTACAGTAATGTTAACAGGCAACACGGAGGACAATGATTCAAGAATGCGAAAAGCACTATAACTTGTATGACGATGCTTACTTGCATGTAGATAAGCTCGATAGTTCCACCGTTACCCGTAGGGATAACATGGAGGATATCCACGCACCGGCAGTCGCGGTACCAAGAAGGGCGATCCTTGAGGATCTCTGCGACCTATGGACTAGTCAATTAGGGCATGTCTGCTGAATGGAAACATAAAGCTATGTGATGATGAAGAATGAACAAAAAAACACACCTTTGTGGGCTCAAGGCTCACTAGGCCGCAAGCTCGGGCTGCTACGCCACTACAATTGTGCGAAACAGCGATGATTCCAATGGAATCCGGACCAGGCTGTAAAGGAATTCATGCTTTAAGTAATTAGTCAAAACAGAATTGAAGTAGGCAACACATAGCACAATTTTTTCTTTTTGTCGCAACAAGTATATTACCTTCATCCCAACCATTTGCACCCAATCGACAGCAGTTCCTGTCGCTTTCGACAAGAACTCTGCCAAGGTCTCCTCAGCGATAGCTAGTAGACTGCCATATTGAAAAAGAACTCCATCAGATTTACAAGCATGCAAGCACAAAATCGGTCTAAGAAATGTTGGTGACAGCAATTACCCAGCTGGGTTATTCGCGTCCCGTTGAGGACGCGGAGCTGCTGGGTTTTGCTGTTGGTGGTGCTGACCACTTGTGACCACAGACTCACAGCTCGTGTCTGTGGTCGCAGCAGAAGGCTGCAAACATCATAACACACAGTATTAGACGTGGAAGCATGCAACAAGGTGCACATCAAAAGTTACATAAAACAGCACATTCACTTCTACATGATACTTAGTAGCATTCAGCTGATTTATCTAGAAAAATACAAGCAAGATGTTCTGGGGAATGAGCAAAGGAGATGGATCTCACATTATGGAGCTGCTGTCGCATGTACCCATTCTCGTAAACGAGTCGGGAGACCTGCTTCTGCAGCCTGTCATTCTCCTCCATCAACAGCTTGTTCATCGCAGTCAGCTTCCGGTTCACAGTCTGCAGGCGCGAGGCCTCCTTCCGCTGCTTCTCGCGGCATCTACCAAGCAATCGCAAGAATCATCAGAATCGCAGTCACATCGCACAGGAGTTACAGATGTCACTTGCATATGAAGAAACCAAGACAACGATTCCTGGCTCGCAGTATTCAAATGTAATTGCTCATTCTAAACATCGTATTCCAGCTACAAGCCCGTGTGGCAGTAAAGCAAGCAATGGCTCACACAAACTCATGCGAGTTAATTGGTTGCCCAACAGAAAATGTTTCCCCACTACCCTTTAAATCTGCTCTTAACGTGAACATTGCGATAGGCACGGGGTATCTAATTAGATCCATTTATTTATCCATATACAGGGACAGCAGCTTTTTCTTACAAATACTAAGCAAAGGTTGCTACATGCGGAGAAAACAATAGTAGCACATGCGAGCAGCAAAAGACGCATCCATTACGCCTAACCGCGAGACAAACGGGGGAAAAAATCTCAGCAAATAGAATTTGTAGTCCTACAGCGCAGTACTCGATGTCAAGTTCCAGCTGAAAACCTGAGAAAATAATATGGACCGACCTCAAAACTCAAAAATCTAAAAAAAAAACATATCATAGAAACTGATGACTCCAAACAAAAACAGACCAAGGGAGGGCCTTGTGTGCTGGCAGCCAGTCCAATGCAAGAGACAGAACGTAACATCCTTGAAATCTAACCAGAACTTTAGTACCAAAACCATTTCCCCCCTCTTCTCTTTGTACTCAAGACGATTTCGATGGCTTACTTGCATGAAAGCAAACATCCTAAGAATATGCGGCTAACAAGCAAGCTCGTTCCATTAATAATAAATTTAACACGACCTAAGAAAGCAACAACTCAAGAGAGAGAGAGAGAGAGAGAGAGAGAGAGGAATTTCAGCAGCAAGAGGGCATAATTCGTCAACAAATAAGCGGAGGCACGAATAGAGATGAGATGATGGATGGAGAGAAGGGCTCGTGGTTCCGGCGACGCACCTGCGGTTCTGGAACCAGACCTTGATCTGCTTGGGCTCGATGTTGCTGAGTATGGGGCACTCCCTGATGAGCTGCTGCCTGCGCAGCGAGCTGGGCTTGGGGCACTCGCTGTAGACCCGCTCCAGCGCCTCGACCTGCTCGGGGGTGTAGCGCACGTACTTGCCCGTGTCCACCTGCGGCGCCCCACCGCCGCCAGGCGACGACCGGTCCTTGCCGCCCCCGACCACCACCATCGCCATCTAGCTAGCACAGCCGCCCAAGGAGGAGGAGGAGGAGGAGGAGGATGAGAGATTGTCGTCGCGGGGAGAGGAAGAAGACGGAGAGCCACGGCCACGGGCGGCGCCAAGTCATAGCCTCGGCGCGAGAGCGCAGCCGCCCGACGCCATGGTGGCGAGAGAGAGGAGTGGCGGTGGTGGTGGGGGGTGGTTGTTGCTTGCTTGCCGAGCCGCGGCCCGCGGGGTGGGAGGGTGAGGAGGGGAGGAGCGCAAGGGAAAGGGAAAGCTAGCGGCTAGACGGAGATGGGAGAGAGAGCTGAGGAGAGACGAGTTGGGGTTGGTTTAATAGTAGCGGCAAATGCTCAGCTCAGCTCGGGTAGAGACATACGGAAGGGTCTTTTCAAATAATGTACTCGTATTTCCTTTTCCTCTTTATTTAATGTCTTGTTTCTGAAATTCATCAGTTTCTTTTTCTTTTTGTCCGGTCACAAGTCGACACGCATCACAGATGTAAATGTAGCTCTGGTTCTTCTGTTATAAAGCCAGTCTTTCTAAAAATTGGTGACCTTCTTTGAAACTAGATATTTAGCATTAGGATTAGATCTACATAGAGTTTAAGGTTCACAAATAAGGCAAACATAGGGCCTTTAGAGCTGGTTTAGTGAAGCTTACGGTGGCTTCAACTCCACTTACTATAGCGCAGAGCCAGTGAAGTAAAAAACTAGCTTTATTAGCTTTCTCTATCCCATGCAACAATAAACATGTAAGTGAAAAGCAGTAAGAAGCTCCACCAAAAAGTGTCTTAGTTTTCATGGCAATAAAAACAAACTTGCAATTCTGCCTTTAGGAAAATGCTGGAGGAATATATGATGTGGCAAGGTTTATTGGAGATGGTAATAAGTAGCTTAACATATAGAGAGTTTATGTAGGGAGAAGCTCCTCCCAGGGACGGACCTAGGACAAAATCTGAGGAGAGGCACCTTTTAGTTCATAAAATTCAAGTACCATGGTCACACTACCAAACAAGAAGAGATTGAACTGAGTGAGAGCACCCTTCATGGGCTGAGTGGAGGCACTAATGGTGAAATTTTGGGCTGCATAACTGATTTCTGAAAGTTGAGGGATGGCTCGGACCCTCACTGAGGCCTCTTTGGGTCCGCCCCTGGCTCCTCCACGTCTCTATCAAGTTAGGTTGTTTAGATCTCATGAACATTATAGCCCGGGATCATCATGCAAGAAAAAAGAGAAAAGAGAGATGCTAGGAAGAGCAAAGTTTAAGTTGAAAAAATTTCCAATAAAGACAATGAGTGCACGAATATAGAGAAATTATCCACTGACTCTTTTTCGATAAACATTTGAAAAAATAGGACCTTGTATATTGCAAGCGGGAGGTGTCTTCTCTTGGCTCGTATAAGGCTCTTTCATTACCATATACCACAAAATCTGATGCACGAGATTTGGGTAAAAGTTATACATTCGTGATAGAATTTTTATTTATAACAGTGATGGAGTTAAATTGAAGAAGCATCCATGCACCACCGGCAGGAAAGGTTGGTTCACGAAAAATAAACGCTGAGCTACAGTACATGCGACATTTACTCAAAATCTGTGCATATTCTATAGTAGCCAGTAATAAAATTTAAACATAGTGGACCCAAATCCAGGGCCCAGGGCCAAGTCTGACGCGTGTGTGTGTGGTTGCGAAATTGGGCGGACAAATATTCTCTCCTCTGGAGGATGTCCATTTTGTTTTTTTGGCTTGGGAGGTGTGTCGTTCGTGGCGCTGTGCTTTTGATGGCAGGCACATGCCCGTGGCAGAAGGTAGGAGCATGCTCGCTCATGGTGGCCAAGAACGCGGAACACGACGTACCCCACAGTGCCGGCCTTTCGGAGGTGAACCGTGAGCGGCAACAACACACGCACACATTTGCCTACCAGCATGATCCCTAATAAGATTATAGTTAATTTCACAAAACTACAAGTATTTGCTAGTTAATTTCACAGAACTACAGGTATCTGCGTCTAGTACTACAAATTTTATGATCAATCTCATATAAGTACAAACTTACAACACTCTTTGTGGTATATGGTAATGAAAGAGCCTTATACGAGCCAAGAGAAGACACCTCCCGCTTGCAATATACAAGGTCCTATTTTTTCAAATGTTTATCGAAAAAGAGTCAGTGGATAATTTCTCTATATTCGTGCACTCATTGTCTTTATTGGAAATTTTTTCAACTTAAACTTTGCTCTTCCTAGCATCTCTCTTTTCTCTTTTTTCTTGCATGATGATCCCGGGCTATAATGTTCATGAGATCTAAACAACCTAACTTGATAGAGACGTGGAGGAGCCAGGGGCGGACCCAAAGAGGCCTCAGTGAGGGTCCGAGCCATCCCTCAACTTTCAGAAATCAGTTATGCAGCCCAAAATTTCACCATTAGTGCCTCCACTCAGCCCATGAAGGGTGCTCTCACTCAGTTCAATCTCTTCTTGTTTGGTAGTGTGACCATGGTACTTGAATTTTATGAACTAAAAGGTGCCTCTCCTCAGATTTTGTCCTAGGTCCGTCCCTGGGAGGAGCTTCTCCCTACATAAACTCTCTATATGTTAAGCTACTTATTACCATCTCCAATAAACCTTGCCACATCATATATTCCTCCAGCATTTTCCTAAAGGCAGAATTGCAAGTTTGTTTTTATTGCCATGAAAACTAAGACACTTTTTGGTGGAGCTTCTTACTGCTTTTCACTTACATGTTTATTGTTGCATGGGATAGAGAAAGCTAATAAAGCTAGTTTTTTACTTCACTGGCTCTGCGCTATAGTAAGTGGAGTTGAAGCCACCGTAAGCTTCACTAAACCAGCTCTAAAGGCCCTATGTTTGCCTTATTTGTGAACCTTAAACTCTATGTAGATCTAATCCTAATGCTAAATATCTAGTTTCAAAGAAGGTCACCAATTTTTAGAAAGACTGGCTTTATAACAGAAGAACCAGAGCTACATTTACATCTGTGATGCGTGTCGACTTGTGACCGGACAAAAAGAAAAAGAAACTGATGAATTTCAGAAACAAGACATTAAATAAAGAGGAAAAGGAAATACGAGTACATTATTTGAAAAGACCCTTCCGTATGTCTCTACCCGAGCTGAGCTGAGCATTTGCCGCTACTATTAAACCAACCCCAACTCGTCTCTCCTCAGCTCTCTCTCCCATCTCCGTCTAGCCGCTAGCTTTCCCTTTCCCTTGCGCTCCTCCCCTCCTCACCCTCCCACCCCGCGGGCCGCGGCTCGGCAAGCAAGCAACAACCACCCCCCACCACCACCGCCACTCCTCTCTCTCGCCACCATGGCGTCGGGCGGCTGCGCTCTCGCGCCGAGGCTATGACTTGGCGCCGCCCGTGGCCGTGGCTCTCCGTCTTCTTCCTCTCCCCGCGACGACAATCTCTCATCCTCCTCCTCCTCCTCCTCCTTGGGCGGCTGTGCTAGCTAGATGGCGATGGTGGTGGTCGGGGGCGGCAAGGACCGGTCGTCGCCTGGCGGCGGTGGGGCGCCGCAGGTGGACACGGGCAAGTACGTGCGCTACACCCCCGAGCAGGTCGAGGCGCTGGAGCGGGTCTACAGCGAGTGCCCCAAGCCCAGCTCGCTGCGCAGGCAGCAGCTCATCAGGGAGTGCCCCATACTCAGCAACATCGAGCCCAAGCAGATCAAGGTCTGGTTCCAGAACCGCAGGTGCGTCGCCGGAACCACGAGCCCTTCTCTCCATCCATCTCATCTCTATTCGTGCCTCCGCTTATTTGTTGACGAATTATGCCCTCTTGCTGCTGAAATTCCTCTCTCTCTCTCTCTCTCTCTCTCTCTCTTGAGTTGTTGCTTTCTTAGGTCGTGTTAAATTTATTATTAATGGAACGAGCTTGCTTGTTAGCCGCAGTATTCTTAGGATGTTTGCTTTCATGCAAGTAAGCCATCGAAATCGTCTTGAGTACAAAGAGAGAAGAGGGGGAAATGGTTTTGGTACTAAAGTTCTGGTTAGATTTCAAGGATGTTACGTTCTGTCTCTTGCATTGGACTGGCTGCCAGCACACAAGGCCCTCCCTTGGTCTGTTTTTGTTTGGAGTCATCAGTTTCTATGATATGTTTTTTTTTTAGATTTTTGAGTTTTGAGGTCGGTCCATATTATTTTCTCAGGTTTTCAGCTGGAACTTGACATCGAGTACTGCGCTGTAGGACTACAAATTCTATTTGCTGAGATTTTTTCCCCCGTT
>JAHUYU010000042.1:0-19394 GCA_030439765.1 Tripidium arundinaceum | reverse complement strand
CCAGCTCCCCGCATCGCTTTAGACTCCTACACCATACCCGAACGTGGGGGAATACGAGGGACGAACAGGGCTGTCACCATCTGCCGCCTACCCCACTACCGTGGAGTACGAACTGCAATTACCCGTTTCCTTGTATCAAGTACCATACTTGCATACACGAAAACCACATATGTCCCCTAGGTCCCCGACCCTACGGATCGACAGGCACAGAACATATGCGAATCCGAAGACTTGGTAAACCACCATCTAGACATTAGTCTAAACATGATCACACTAATTATATGTTTAATTAAGATCAAAGTTCTAGTCATCATGATCAAGATACTCGAACTAAGAACTAGTTCTAATACGAAGAACATGAATGAAGAACTTAGCTCTAATTCAAGAACAATACTATAAATATAAGTAGAGAATAAGAACAAGATGGGACTAGACTAGATTTATTCATACCAAGAATAGCCAAAATGTTCTTCTCCTCTTTACAACTTGAAGCTCTGCTCTAGATCTAAACTACAACTAAAAGGATAAACTAAAACTAGAGAGCTCTGGAGTTGTTTTGCCTGAATGTGTGACTTATGTGAAACTTGATTACAGAGGAGAACATTGCTGCTTTTTATAGTGCCTAAAGGTCGGTTCGTGGACGAATATTCTTGGTAACCCATGGAACCGCCATTAGCACCGCCATAGGAACCGGCATGCGAAAGATGGGCCCGAGACACGCCACCAGGGGGCGGCCGCACCAGGGGGTCAGCCGCATCCTGGCTGCCGCCTCTCGCCACCGACTTTGTCTGGTGGGCTCCCTGATGGGTCTGGATCACTTCTATGTTGGGTATTGGCCCTGGTTCGCGTCGTGGATTTGGCCTTCTTCACATTCTTCAACTTGGGCTGCGCGAATACGCTTTGTTGATTGCATATTTTCCCGAGTTTTGCACTAATTCCACACTTAAGTCCTGCAAAACAGTAATATTCCAATACATGTGGAACTAGGTGAATATCAAAGACATATGTATGTAAAATATGTATTTTTCTCTATTTTTCATACAAGTTGGCAGTATGGAATATGTCGTTAGTAACCGCCAAAACTATGGCGAGGGGACATTTCCCTGCCTCGCCTTGTTCCCCGCTAGCGGACGCCGGTGAACCCACTCGGGTTTGGCCGTTTCAATTCAAGCCTATCGCGCCAAGCCTCCATGCTTCGTCTCATGCGCGCACGTGCTCACATTGCCACCATCAATCGGATCTGCCTCGCCCTTATCTGCTTGAGCTCGCTTGTGTGTTTTCCCCTGGCCGCACCAAGCATTGAGCCGTCGCCTTTTCTTCCTCGCCCCATCGCCAGTTCGGACTTCACCGACCGATTCCTCGCACCAATAGCGAGCCTAGACAGTTAGCTATCCGAGCCATCTCTATCGAGTCCTTCTCGTGCCCTGTCAGGAACAAATTTGGGGTTTTCGCGACCGTCGGCCATCTCGCCGCCGTAGTGAGGCCCGTTCGTGGGTAAGTCGCTATGCTTGATCTTTGTTCAATTCAAGCCAGCCATGGACTCATCGTGACTTCCCTTGTGTCGGTGCTCGTCCTGAATCCATTGGAGATCCCGCCAGAGGTGAGTTGACGCAGCCATGTCAGCCTCGGAGCGCTACCGCCCTCCCGCCGCTCACACGTGGCCAAATCACCATGGCACCCCCTCTGCCTCGAGGTTTTTCCGCCTTCACCACGGGAGGGTCCTTGGCGCCACCGCACTCACTAGCGCTGCGGTGGCCGGCACTGGGTGGCTACGCCGGCCTAGTTGGGGCCCTTTCGGCGTATCTAAAGGGCCGATGTTCACCTACAGGCCAACGCGCAACGGTGGGCAGCGGGTTGGGAACCAGGGAACGGACTAGAGCGGCTCCACCTCGTCGACAGGCAAACTGCGGCGACGGCGGCGGTGTTCCGGTGAGCCCACGTACTCTCGGGAAAGTAGAGGTGGCGGAAAAGCTTCAGTAGCCCACCGAGGTGCACGCGGCAGTGACGGTCGAGGCAGAGGGGGGTGCCATGGTGATTTGGCCACGTGTGAGGCGGCGGAGGGCGGTAGCGCTCCGAGGCTGACATGGCTGCGTCAACTCACCTCTGGCGGGATCTCCAATGGATTCAGGACGAGCACCGACACAAGGGAGTCACGATGAGTCCATGGCTGGCTTGAATTGAACAAAGATCAAGCATAGCGACTTACCCACGAACGGGCCTCACTACGGCGGCGAGATGGCCGACGGTCGCGAAAACCCCAAATTTGTTCCTGACAGGGCACGAGAAGGACTCGATAGAGATGGCTCGGATAGCTAACTGTCTAGGCTCGCTATTGGTGCGAGGAATCGGTCGGTGAAGTCCGAACTGGCGATGGGGCGAGGAAGAAAAGGCGACGGCTCAATGCTTGGTGCGGCCAGGGGAAAACACACAAGCGAGCTCAAGCAGATAAGGGCGAGGCAGATCCGATTGATGGTGGCAATGTGAGCACGTGCGCGCAGAGACGAAGCATGGAGGCTTGGCGCGATAGGCTTGAATTGAAACGGCCAAACCCGAGTGGGTTCACCGGCGTCCGCTAGCGGGGGAACAAGGCGAGGCAGGGAAATGTCCCCTCGCCATAGTTTTGGCGGTTACTAACGACATATTCCATACTGCCAACTTGTATGAAAAATAGAGAAAAATACATATTTTACATACATATGTCTTTGATATTCACCTAGTTCCACATGTATTGGAATATTACTGTTTTGCAGGACTTAAGTGTGGAATTAGTGCAAAACTCGGGAAAATATGCAATCAACAAAGCGTATTCGCGCAGCCCAAGTTGAAGAATGTGAAGAAGGCCAAATCCACGACGCGAACCAGGGCCAATACCCAACATAGAAGTGATCCAGACCCATCAGGGAGCCCACCAGACAAAGTCGGTGGCGAGAGGCGGCAGCCAGGATGCGGCTGACCCCCTGGTGCGGCCGCCCCCTGGTGGCGTGTCTCGGGCCCATCTTTCGCATGCCGGTTCCTATGGCGGTGCTAATGGCGGTTCCATGGGTTACCAAGAATATTCGTCCACGAACCGACCTTTAGGCACTATAAAAAGCAGCAATGTTCTCCTCTGTAATCAAGTTTCACATAAGTCACACATTCAGGCAAAACAACTCCAGAGCTCTCTAGTTTTAGTTTATCCTTTTAGTTGTAGTTTAGATCTAGAGCAGAGCTTCAAGTTGTAAAGAGGAGAAGAACATTTTGGCTATTCTTGGTATGAATAAATCTAGTCTAGTCCCATCTTGTTCTTATTCTCTACTTATATTTATAGTATTGTTCTTGAATTAGAGCTAAGTTCTTCATTCATGTTCTTCGTATTAGAACTAGTTCTTAGTTCGAGTATCTTGATCATGATGACTAGAACTTTGATCTTAATTAAACATATAATTAGTGTGATCATGTTTAGACTAATGTCTAGATGGTGGTTTACCAAGTCTTCGGATTCGCATATGTTCTGTGCCTGTCGATCCGTAGGGTCGGGGACCTAGGGGACATATGTGGTTTTCGTGTATGCAAGTATGGTACTTGATACAAGGAAACGGGTAATTGCAGTTCGTACTCCACGGTAGTGGGGTAGGCGGCAGATGGTGACAGCCCTGTTCGTCCCCTCGTATTCCCCCACGTTCGGGTATGGTGTAGGAGTCTAAAGCGATGCGGGGAGCTGGCAGACCAGACCTTAGGCATTTTCCTGATCCATTTAGATGTGAATCTAACCATGTTTATATTTTGATTGTATGACTTGCTAGAATTCTTGACAATAACTATAATAGATTGTTCTAGTTAGGATTATTCTTTTATTCTTTATTCTTTTATTTAATTATCTTCCTTTACCCCTGATAGAGATGCTCATATATGCCTGTGTGAAACTTCACTATCCCCCAATTTATCAATGCTTCACTTACCCCTGATGAACAATTGGCTATTATGCTATATTATTAACATTGAGCTATCCAATATTCATGATTAGCTATTGCCTTCCCATGGGAAAATATAAATAACGATACCCTGAATACTCTGGGTGAAATGCTACAATAATAGATCTGTGCGCTTGCGGATTAAATAGAGCATGAACTATCAGTGTATTTGTTAGCATTATTATCTATGAATGGTTGAAATGCTACATTCATAGTAATAATGTTAATAAGTACCAATAAGTATTTCTAGCGCCATTGCCTAGAATGGGTCATAGCACTATTCTTGGTAATGACGTTAAGAAATGCCAACACATAGCGACCAGGTCATCGACCCAGGCATGACGAGCAGTGGGACACGCACAGGGACTCGACATGGTAGGTGAAATGAGGGGCGGAGGAAACGCCACGACGACCGAGCGATTGCAGCCACAGCCCAGACTCGGCATTGCGCGCGGCACAGCGGCTCGGTGCGGCTTGGCCAGCAAGAGGGCAAGGTGAGACGAGAGACGCATCGCGGCGTCGGCCGGTGCGCAGTCGCGGTATGCATGCTGGCCCGCAGGGAGAGGCCACGGCCGGCCATGGGCCGAGTTCGACGCCAGCTACATGCGTGCGCGTGGTGACCGCGGAGTCCGGCCGAAAGGTCTAAACGAAGTGACGCACGCATTTTAAAGCGAAGCAAAAACTAATGATCGACTCGATTGAGGTTCACTCGAAGGCCTCACCCTAGAGTCGGTGCTTTCACCTAGCTAGCAAAACCATCGCCAAGGCCAGAGGGCAACCAGAGAGGGAGATAGAGGGGTGCCATTTAGGGTTCGTCACGCAGAATGCCGGTTCGCGAACAGAGCGTCAACACAAGGTCCCCAGCGCGTTCAAACGAAGTTTGGGCAATTTTGAAGAGTTCAAGTTGACAACCAACTCAACTACGATCTACACCTTGCCCAAGTGCTCACTTCGATACAACTAATGGCACAAGAACATGGAGCTAGTGCTTAACCATTTTTGTTGGAATTTAAATGCCAAAATGGCATTATGTATCATCCTTTCAGACTTAGAGAATTCAAGGGTTCAGTTAGGACTAACATTCCCTAGCACTTTTGCCTTCATTTTTAAAAGATCTAAACCTTGTTAATTTCAAGTAACAAACTATCATGACATAGCCCATACTTCACACTAACTCATAGAAGCAACATATGTAGACATTGTTTAATTATTTTGCACAAAAATAATCCTCCAAAAATGGCACTTTTAATCCTAAGCTATATTACCCTTTGGTTTATAGAAAATGTTTTTCATGCCGACAATTAAAACAACTTATTCTATTTTTCTTATTAGAGTTCCTATTAAGCATTTTTAAGCACCAAAGTAAACTAACTTTAGAATATTTATTTAATTTCTTTCAATCACAAAAGTGAGTCACATTAAGTTTGCTCATCATTTCATGTGTGTAAAAATTTAAAACTCCGAGGGACTTGTTTTGTTAACTACCCTTAGGACTTAATCATGGTGCTAAGTAAGTTCGTAACACCAGGGGTGTTACAATTATCCCCTAGCGAGATACCTCATGTGCATACTTGTCAAAGCACCGGAAAAGTTGAGAAGAACTGCATGGCAACCAATCATTGGGTAAGGGATAGGGTTCTTAATTGGCTTACAAAGGATCCTACACTTGGGGCAACAGCACTGAAGAAAAGACTAGAAGAACAGTATCACCTGAAGTTGTCTTATTATGTAGTGTGGGATGGTAGAAATATGGCTTTGGAACAACAGTATCAACCTGTAATGTTGCTGGAACCTTGAATTGAAGGGCAGGGGTATTTCTGTCCAGATATTATATTTACTTACCTGTTTGAATGGGAAATCAATATTATAAGAGCTATAGTATATCCAGCAGCAAATGACCATACTTTTGTAGTGGTCTGTGGCAAAAACCATGTTTTTTCAGTGTCCCCTAGCAAATTTTGTCTTTTTAGATTCAGTTTGCTGTAGAAATTTGGCGTTCCCAAATTTACTTTTTCTTTGGTCCCTAGGCTTTCAATTTCTTTCAATTGTTGAAGTCTTGTGGAGTGTGATGATTGATGCTAAAATTTGTGCTTAGGCTAGTTAGTTCATCTGAATCTGTAGTCTCCAAGCCATCTGGTGCTGGGAGAAGTGGATGCATCCAACTAGCTCACCAGCTCCCTCCTCAACTCTAGCAACCATTGGGATTGCAGCAGGAAGGAAGTGGCACTCATGTTTTTTTGTTGGATTTTCATGGCCCTATTTGGCAGATGATTTTCACAGCTAATTATGGCTATTCAATAGTGTTCTGTGAGAGAGAAATAAGGTGCAGTACGGCTGATAAGCCGCTGAAAAGGGTTGAAGAACAGGGTGTAACAAATGAATCGGATATGTAATTTCAATCCGAAGAAATAAACAATGTTACAGATAAGAACCGCGTACTACAGTTTCAATTGAATGAGTCATTGTAATCAATGGGCATTACATTATAGCATATGTGAAAAATAAATGTAATAAAACAAAATATTAGTATTAAAAAAGTAAAAGTGGTTCAAAATGTTTCCCTAGGAAAATGGATCCTAGGGAAATCAGTAGTCCACGTCAGGTGAGCTGCCATGTCAACAAATTTCCCTAGAACTTTGAATCCCTAGAGAAAGTTGGTTTCCCTAGGATTTCTCGGTCAAACCGTAGGGCACTTTTCTCTTTCCCGTTGAAGCGTTCTCTAGAGAGATTTCCCTACCAAAATATCCTAGGGAAATAGTTTCCCTATTGTTTTTTAGGACTTTCCCTAGGAATTTAAACCCTAGGGAAATAGGTGGATTACAGTAGTGGTTAGATTTGATGTGGGCTTGGCATATATTTTATTTAATTAAATCGAATAAAATCCTAAGGCCCGTATTAATATTGTGTGCATTATGATTTAGTCTCATACGGGATTTTGACTAGATGCTGACTCGACTTATATGGGTGGACTGTGTCTGCCTATATTGAGAAGTTGAGAAAGAATATGAGGGCGTGCCACACGCCGCCGAGCTCCGTATCCGCTGCAACCCAAGGCTTCCCCATCCCGGTTCCTGCGAGCACGGGAATAGGGACAGTTTCTGACTCAAGGCTTCCCCTTCTAACTCTGGATCTCCTGACCCAAGGCTTCCCTGTACCGGTTCCTGCGAGCGTGGAAATAGGGAGAGTTGAGCGTCTCAATCCACTACAACCATAGACGCTATGTCGACCAGATCTGATGTCACAAGCATTTTTTCAATCTTTTTCTGGATTAAACCGATACTGAAATTGTCTAAATATCTAACAGATGGTTGGCATGCAAGCACTATCTAGAACATCCACAACAGTTTCCTGCCAATGCACAATTCATCACCATCAAGGCTTGACACAGGTTTCCAAGTCTCCAACCAGCTTTCCTGCCCCGCATAGGCTGCTTGATTAGAAATATTGTGGATGTTTTAACCATTTATTCCTGCAAGCACGTCGTCAATCACAAATATCCATCCTTCATTATCCTCCGGCAAAACGTGAAAAGCAGAGACTTTAAAAAAATCTCATATTTCTTGAAAACACTAATATACTTGCTTGCTCTTATCTTGTTAGCCTCAATTCGAATTGACACGCTCTTGGTTATGACTTATGAGAATCTTGTTGGCCTCAATATAGAATTATCAAAGATGATGGCTCATGAAAGATTCAGCTTGTACATCATGATATGCTAGTTTTAATTCATGTTCTGACCTTAATGTCAATAGGATGAGTCATAGGCTCAAATTTATATATTTTCAAATGCTCGTTTATGCAAATGTAAAGCATTCTCCTTTGTTGTACACTATCTGGGTAATACCTACGGAGTACATTCTCTTACTCAAGAATGTTGTCATTAAGTTATTTTGCAGGTACTTAAACGACCTTGGCAGCCATGCATGTACATTCTCATATGGTATTGACGCCCTCAAGCAATGGCGCCCCCGCTAGTTACTTAGTTGAAGGTTAATCCGTATAGTAGGATTCTTTACCTAGGTGAAATAAGTTTTGATGCCCATACAATTTACATGTCACATTTAGATCAGACAAGGGTCTCAATTTAGACTAGTCTCGATAGAGGTTTCATACTCATTAATTATAATGTCACATTGGCAAAAGTGATGAGGCGGTAGGGAAATTAAGGGGAGGGAGAGAGGAGTTAGAAGGGGAAGCCTTGAGTCAGAAACTGTCCCTATTCCCGTGCTCGCAGGAACCGGGATGGGGAAGCCTTGGGTTGCAGCGGATACGGAGCTCGGCGGCGTGTGGCACGCCCTCATATTCTTTCTCAACTTCTCAATATAGGCAGACACAGTCCACCCATATAAGTCGAGTCAGCATCTAGTCAAAATCCCGTATGAGACTAAATCATAATGCACACAATATTAATACGGGCCTTAGGATTTTATTCGATTTAATTAAATAAAATATATGCCAAGCCCACATCAAATCTAACCACTACTGTAATCCACCTATTTCCCTAGGGTTTAAATTCCTAGGGAAAGTCCTAAAAAACAATAGGGAAACTATTTTCCCTAGGATTTTTGGTAGGGAAATCTCTCTAGAGAACGCTTCAACGGGAAAGAGAAAAGTGCCCTACGGTTTGACCGAGAAAATCCTAGGGAAACCAACTTTCTCTAGGGATTCAAAGTTCTAGGGAAATTTGTTGACCATGGCAGCTCACCTGACGTGGACTACTGATTTCCCTAGGATCCATTTTCCTAGGGAAACATTTTGAACCACTTTTACTTTTTTAATACTAATATTTTGTTTTATTACATTTATTTTTCACATATGCTATAATGTAATGCCCATTGATACAATGACTCATTCAATTGAAACTGTAGTACGCGGTTCTTATCTGTAACATTGTTTATTTCTTCGGATTGAAATTACATATCCGATTCATTTGTTACACCCTGTTCTTCAACCCTTTTCAGCGGCTTATCAGCCGTACTGCACCTTATTTCTCTCTCACAGAACACTATTGAATAGCCATAATTAGCTGTGAAAATCATCTGCCAAATAGGGCCATGAAAATCCAACAAAAAAACATGAGTGCCACTTCCTTCCTGCTGCAATCCCAATGGTTGCTAGAGTTGAGGAGGGAGCTGGTGAGCTAGTTGGATGCATCCACTTCTCCCAGCACCAGATGGCTTGGAGACTACAGATTCAGATGAACTAACTAGCCTAAGCACAAATTTTAGCATCAATCATCACACTCCACAAGACTTCAACAATTGAAAGAAATTGAAAGCCTAGGGACCAAAGAAAAAGTAAATTTGGGAACGCCAAATTTCTACAGCAAACTGAATCTAAAAAGACAAAATTTGCTAGGGGACACTGAAAAAACATGGTTTTTGCCACAGACCACTACAAAAGTATGGTCATTTGCTGCTGGATACTATAGCTCTTATAATATTGATTTCCCATTCAAACAGGTAAGTAAATATAATATCTGGACAGAAATACCCCTGCCCTTCAATTCAAGGTTCCAGCAACATTACAGGTGATACTGTTGTTCCAAAGCCATATTTCTACCATCCCACACTACATAATATGACAACTTCAGGTGATACTGTTCTTCTAGTCTTTTCTTCAGTGCTGTTGCCCCAAGTGTAGGATCCTTTGTAAGCCAATTAAGAACCCTATCCCTTACCCAATGATTGGTTGCCATGCAGTTCTTCTCAACTTTTCCGGTGCTTTGACAAGTATGCACATGAGGTATCTCGCTAGGGGATAATTGTAACACCCCTGGTGTTACGAACTTACTTAGCACCATGATTAAGTCCTAAGGGTAGTTAACAAAACAAGTCCCTCGGAGTTTTAAATTTTTACACACATGAAATGATGAGCAAACTTAATGTGACTCACTTTTGTGATTGAAAGAAATTAAATAAATATTCTAAAGTTAGTTTACTTTGGTGCTTAAAAATGCTTAATAGGAACTCTAATAAGAAAAATAGAATAAGTTGTTTTAATTGTCGGCATGAAAAACATTTTCTATAAACCAAAGGGTAATATAGCTTAGGATTAAAAGTGCCATTTTTGGAGGATTATTTTTGTGCAAAATAATTAAACAATGTCTACATATGTTGCTTCTATGAGTTAGTGTGAAGTATGGGCTATGTCATGATATGTTTGTTACTTGAAATTAACAAGGTTTAGATCTTTTAAAAATGAAGGCAAAAGTGCTAGGGAATGTTAGTCCTAACTGAACCCTTGAATTCTCTAAGTCTGAAAGGATGATACATAATGCCATTTTGGCATTTAAATTCCAACAAAAATGGTTAAGCACTAGCTCCATGTTCTTGTGCCATTAGTTGTATCGAAGTGAGCACTTGGGCAAGGTGTAGATCGTAGTTGAGTTGGTTGTCAACTTGAACTCTTCAAAATTGCCCAAACTTCGTTTGAACGCGCTGGGGACCTTGTGTTGACGCTCTGTTCGCGAACCGGCATTCTGCGTGACGAACCCTAAATGGCACCCCTCTATCTCCCTCTCTGGTTGCCCTCTGGCCTTGGCGATGGTTTTGCTAGCTAGGTGAAAGCACCGACTCTAGGGTGAGGCCTTCGAGTGAACCTCAATCGAGTCGATCATTAGTTTTTGCTTCGCTTTAAAATGCGTGCGTCACTTCGTTTAGACCTTTCGGCCGGACTCCGCGGTCACCACGCGCACGCATGTAGCTGGCGTCGAACTCGGCCCATGGCCGGCCGTGGCCTCTCCCTGCGGGCCAGCATGCATACCGCGACTGCGCACCGGCCGACGCCGCGATGCGTCTCTCGTCTCACCTTGCCCTCTTGCTGGCCAAGCCGCACCGAGCCGCTGTGCCGCGCGCAATGCCGAGTCTGGGCTGTGGCTGCAATCGCTCGGTCGTCGTGGCGTTTCCTCCGCCCCTCATTTCACCTACCATGTCGAGTCCCTGTGCGTGTCCCACTGCTCGTCATGCCTGGGTCGATGACCTGGTCGCTATGTGTTGGCATTTCTTAACGTCATTACCAAGAATAGTGCTATGACCCATTCTAGGCAATGGCGCTAGAAATACTTATTGGTACTTATTAACATTATTACTATGAATGTAGCATTTCAACCATTCATAGATAATAATGCTAACAAATACACTGATAGTTCATGCTCTATTTAATCCGCAAGCGCACAGATCTATTATTGTAGCATTTCACCCAGAGTATTCAGGGTATCGTTATTTATATTTTCCCATGGGAAGGCAATAGCTAATCATGAATATTGGATAGCTCAATGTTAATAATATAGCATAATAGCCAATTGTTCATCAGGGGTAAGTGAAGCATTGATAAATTGGGGGATAGTGAAGTTTCACACAGGCATATATGAGCATCTCTATCAGGGGTAAAGGAAGATAATTAAATAAAAGAATAAAGAATAAAAGAATAATCCTAACTAGAACAATCTATTATAGTTATTGTCAAGAATTCTAGCAAGTCATACAATCAATATAAACATGGTTAGATTCACATCTAAATGGATCAGGAAAATGCCTAAGGTCTGGTCTGCCAGCTCCCCGCATCGCTTTAGACTCCTACACCATACCCGAACGTGGGGGAATACGAGGGACGAACAGGGCTGTCACCATCTGCCGCCTACCCCACTACCGTGGAGTACGAACTGCAATTACCCGTTTCCTTGTATCAAGTACCATACTTGCATACACGAAAACCACATATGTCCCCTAGGTCCCCGACCCTACGGATCGACAGGCACAGAACATATGCGAACCAGGGCCAATACCCAACATAGAAGTGATCCAGACCCATCAGGGAGCCCACCAGACAAAGTCGGTGGCGAGAGGCGGCAGCCAGGATGCGGCTGACCCCCTGGTGCGGCCGCCCCCTGGTGGCGTGTCTCGGGCCCATCTTTCGCATGCCGGTTCCTATGGCGGTGCTAATGGCGGTTCCATGGGTTACCAAGAATATTCGTCCACGAACCGACCTTTAGGCACTATAAAAAGCAGCAATGTTCTCCTCTGTAATCAAGTTTCACATAAGTCACACATTCAGGCAAAACAACTCCAGAGCTCTCTAGTTTTAGTTTATCCTTTTAGTTGTAGTTTAGATCTAGAGCAGAGCTTCAAGTTGTAAAGAGGAGAAGAACATTTTGGCTATTCTTGGTATGAATAAATCTAGTCTAGTCCCATCTTGTTCTTATTCTCTACTTATATTTATAGTATTGTTCTTGAATTAGAGCTAAGTTCTTCATTCATGTTCTTCGTATTAGAACTAGTTCTTAGTTCGAGTATCTTGATCATGATGACTAGAACTTTGATCTTAATTAAACATATAATTAGTGTGATCATGTTTAGACTAATGTCTAGATGGTGGTTTACCAAGTCTTCGGATTCGCATATGTTCTGTGCCTGTCGATCCGTAGGGTCGGGGACCTAGGGGACATATGTGGTTTTCGTGTATGCAAGTATGGTACTTGATACAAGGAAACGGGTAATTGCAGTTCGTACTCCACGGTAGTGGGGTAGGCGGCAGATGGTGACAGCCCTGTTCGTCCCTCGTATTCCCCCACGTTCGGGTATGGTGTAGGAGTCTAAAGCGATGCGGGGAGCTGGCAGACCAGACCTTAGGCATTTTCCTGATCCATTTAGATGTGAATCTAACCATGTTTATATTGATTGTATGACTTGCTAGAATTCTTGACAATAACTATAATAGATTGTTCTAGTTAGGATTATTCTTTTATTCTTTATTCTTTTATTTAATTATCTTCCTTTACCCCTGATAGAGATGCTCATATATGCCTGTGTGAAACTTCACTATCCCCCAATTTATCAATGCTTCACTTACCCCTGATGAACAATTGGCTATTATGCTATATTATTAACATTGAGCTATCCAATATTCATGATTAGCTATTGCCTTCCCATGGGAAAATATAAATAACGATACCCTGAATACTCTGGGTGAAATGCTACAATAATAGATCTGTGCGCTTGCGGATTAAATAGAGCATGAACTATCAGTGTATTTGTTAGCATTATTATCTATGAATGGTTGAAATGCTACATTCATAGTAATAATGTTAATAAGTACCAATAAGTATTTCTAGCGCCATTGCCTAGAATGGGTCATAGCACTATTCTTGGTAATGACGTTAAGAAATGCCAACACATAGCGACCAGGTCATCGACCCAGGCATGACGAGCAGTGGGACACGCACAGGGACTCGACATGGTAGGTGAAATGAGGGGCGGAGGAAACGCCACGACGACCGAGCGATTGCAGCCACAGCCCAGACTCGGCATTGCGCGCGGCACAGCGGCTCGGTGCGGCTTGGCCAGCAAGAGGGCAAGGTGAGACGAGAGACGCATCGCGGCGTCGGCCGGTGCGCAGTCGCGGTATGCATGCTGGCCCGCAGGGAGAGGCCACGGCCGGCCATGGGCCGAGTTCGACGCCAGCTACATGCGTGCGCGTGGTGACCGCGGAGTCCGGCCGAAAGGTCTAAACGAAGTGACGCACGCATTTTAAAGCGAAGCAAAAACTAATGATCGACTCGATTGAGGTTCACTCGAAGGCCTCACCCTAGAGTCGGTGCTTTCACCTAGCTAGCAAAACCATCGCCAAGGCCAGAGGGCAACCAGAGAGGGAGATAGAGGGGTGCCATTTAGGGTTCGTCACGCAGAATGCCGGTTCGCGAACAGAGCGTCAACACAAGGTCCCCAGCGCGTTCAAACGAAGTTTGGGCAATTTTGAAGAGTTCAAGTTGACAACCAACTCAACTACGATCTACACCTTGCCCAAGTGCTCACTTCGATACAACTAATGGCACAAGAACATGGAGCTAGTGCTTAACCATTTTTGTTGGAATTTAAATGCCAAAATGGCATTATGTATCATCCTTTCAGACTTAGAGAATTCAAGGGTTCAGTTAGGACTAACATTCCCTAGCACTTTTGCCTTCATTTTTAAAAGATCTAAACCTTGTTAATTTCAAGTAACAAACATATCATGACATAGCCCATACTTCACACTAACTCATAGAAGCAACATATGTAGACATTGTTTAATTATTTTGCACAAAAATAATCCTCCAAAAATGGCACTTTTAATCCTAAGCTATATTACCCTTTGGTTTATAGAAAATGTTTTTCATGCCGACAATTAAAACAACTTATTCTATTTTTCTTATTAGAGTTCCTATTAAGCATTTTTAAGCACCAAAGTAAACTAACTTTAGAATATTTATTTAATTTCTTTCAATCACAAAAGTGAGTCACATTAAGTTTGCTCATCATTTCATGTGTGTAAAAATTTAAAACTCCGAGGGACTTGTTTTGTTAACTACCCTTAGGACTTAATCATGGTGCTAAGTAAGTTCGTAACACCAGGGGTGTTACAATTATCCCCTAGCGAGATACCTCATGTGCATACTTGTCAAAGCACCGGAAAAGTTGAGAAGAACTGCATGGCAACCAATCATTGGGTAAGGGATAGGGTTCTTAATTGGCTTACAAAGGATCCTACACTTGGGGCAACAGCACTGAAGAAAAGACTAGAAGAACAGTATCACCTGAAGTTGTCATATTATGTAGTGTGGGATGGTAGAAATATGGCTTTGGAACAACAGTATCACCTGTAATGTTGCTGGAACCTTGAATTGAAGGGCAGGGGTATTTCTGTCCAGATATTATATTTACTTACCTGTTTGAATGGGAAATCAATATTATAAGAGCTATAGTATCCAGCAGCAAATGACCATACTTTTGTAGTGGTCTGTGGCAAAAACCATGTTTTTTCAGTGTCCCCTAGCAAATTTTGTCTTTTTAGATTCAGTTTGCTGTAGAAATTTGGCGTTCCCAAATTTACTTTTTCTTTGGTCCCTAGGCTTTCAATTTCTTTCAATTGTTGAAGTCTTGTGGAGTGTGATGATTGATGCTAAAATTTGTGCTTAGGCTAGTTAGTTCATCTGAATCTGTAGTCTCCAAGCCATCTGGTGCTGGGAGAAGTGGATGCATCCAACTAGCTCACCAGCTCCCTCCTCAACTCTAGCAACCATTGGGATTGCAGCAGGAAGGAAGTGGCACTCATGTTTTTTTGTTGGATTTTCATGGCCCTATTTGGCAGATGATTTTCACAGCTAATTATGGCTATTCAATAGTGTTCTGTGAGAGAGAAATAAGGTGCAGTACGGCTGATAAGCCGCTGAAAAGGGTTGAAGAACAGGGTGTAACAAATGAATCGGATATGTAATTTCAATATCCGAAGAAATAAAAAACAATGTTACAGATAAGAACCGCGTACTACAGTTTCAATTGAATGAGTCATTGTATCAATGGGCATTACATTATAGCATATGTGAAAAATAAATGTAATAAAACAAAATATTAGTATTAAAAAAGTAAAAGTGGTTCAAAATGTTTCCCTAGGAAAATGGATCCTAGGGAAATCAGTAGTCCACGTCAGGTGAGCTGCCATGTCAACAAATTTCCCTAGAACTTTGAATCCCTAGAGAAAGTTGGTTTCCCTAGGATTTCTCGGTCAAACCGTAGGGCACTTTTCTCTTTCCCGTTGAAGCGTTCTCTAGAGAGATTTCCCTACCAAAAATCCTAGGGAAATAGTTTCCCTATTGTTTTTTAGGACTTTCCCTAGGAATTTAAACCCTAGGGAAATAGGTGGATTACAGTAGTGGTTAGATTTGATGTGGGCTTGGCATATATTTTATTTAATTAAATCGAATAAAATCCTAAGGCCCGTATTAATATTGTGTGCATTATGATTTAGTCTCATACGGGATTTTGACTAGATGCTGACTCGACTTATATGGGTGGACTGTGTCTGCCTATATTGAGAAGTTGAGAAAGAATATGAGGGCGTGCCACACGCCGCCGAGCTCCGTATCCGCTGCAACCCAAGGCTTCCCCATCCCGGTTCCTGCGAGCACGGGAATAGGGACAGTTTCTGACTCAAGGCTTCCCCTTCTAACTCTGGATCTCCTGACCCAAGGCTTCCCTGTACCGGTTCCTGCGAGCGTGGAAATAGGGAGAGTTGAGCGTCTCAATCCACTACAACCATAGACGCTATGTCGACCAGATCTGATGTCACAAGCATTTTTTCAATCTTTTTCTGGATTAAACCGATACTGAAATTGTCTAAATATCTAACAGATGGTTGGCATGCAAGCACTATCTAGAACATCCACAACAGTTTCCTGCCAATGCACAATTCATCACCATCAAGGCTTGACACAGGTTTCCAAGTCTCCAACCAGCTTTCCTGCCCCGCATAGGCTGCTTGATTAGAAATATTGTGGATGTTCTAGATAGTGCTTGCATGCCAACCATCTGTTAGATATTTAGACAATTTCAGTATCGGTTTAATCCAGAAAAAGATTGAAAAAATGCTTGTGACATCAGATCTGGTCGACATAGCGTCTATGGTTGTAGTGGATTGAGACGCTCAACTCTCCCTATTTCCACGCTCGCAGGAACCGGTACAGGGAAGCCTTGGGTCAGGAGATCCAGAGTTAGAAGGGGAAGCCTTGAGTCAGAAACTGTCCCTATTCCCGTGCTCGCAGGAACCGGGATGGGGAAGCCTTGGGTTGCAGCGGATACGGAGCTCGGCGGCGTGTGGCACGCCCTCATATTCTTTCTCAACTTCTCAATATAGGCAGACACAGTCCACCCATATAAGTCGAGTCAGCATCTAGTCAAAATCCCGTATGAGACTAAATCATAATGCACACAATATTAATACGGGCCTTAGGATTTTATTCGATTTAATTAAATAAAATATATGCCAAGCCCACATCAAATCTAACCACTACTGTAATCCACCTATTTCCCTAGGGTTTAAATTCCTAGGGAAAGTCCTAAAAAACAATAGGGAAACTATTTCCCTAGGATTTTTGGTAGGGAAATCTCTCTAGAGAACGCTTCAACGGGAAAGAGAAAAGTGCCCTACGGTTTGACCGAGAAATCCTAGGGAAACCAACTTTCTCTAGGGATTCAAAGTTCTAGGGAAATTTGTTGACATGGCAGCTCACCTGACGTGGACTACTGATTTCCCTAGGATCCATTTTCCTAGGGAAACATTTTGAACCACTTTTACTTTTTTAATACTAATATTTTGTTTTATTACATTTATTTTTCACATATGCTATAATGTAATGCCCATTGATACAATGACTCATTCAATTGAAACTGTAGTACGCGGTTCTTATCTGTAACATTGTTTATTTCTTCGGATTGAAATTACATATCCGATTCATTTGTTACACCCTGTTCTTCAACCCTTTTCAGCGGCTTATCAGCCGTACTGCACCTTATTTCTCTCTCACAGAACACTATTGAATAGCCATAATTAGCTGTGAAAATCATCTGCCAAATAGGGCCATGAAAATCCAACAAAAAAACATGAGTGCCACTTCCTTCCTGCTGCAATCCCAATGGTTGCTAGAGTTGAGGAGGGAGCTGGTGAGCTAGTTGGATGCATCCACTTCTCCCAGCACCAGATGGCTTGGAGACTACAGATTCAGATGAACTAACTAGCCTAAGCACAAATTTTAGCATCAATCATCACACTCCACAAGACTTCAACAATTGAAAGAAATTGAAAGCCTAGGGACCAAAGAAAAAGTAAATTTGGGAACGCCAAATTTCTACAGCAAACTGAATCTAAAAAGACAAAATTTGCTAGGGGACACTGAAAAAACATGGTTTTTGCCACAGACCACTACAAAAGTATGGTCATTTGCTGCTGGATACTATAGCTCTTATAATATTGATTTCCCATTCAAACAGGTAAGTAAATATAATATCTGGACAGAAATACCCCTGCCCTTCAATTCAAGGTTCCAGCAACATTACAGGTGATACTGTTGTTCCAAAGCCATATTTCTACCATCCCACACTACATAATATGACAACTTCAGGTGATACTGTTCTTCTAGTCTTTTCTTCAGTGCTGTTGCCCCAAGTGTAGGATCCTTTGTAAGCCAATTAAGAACCCTATCCCTTACCCAATGATTGGTTGCCATGCAGTTCTTCTCAACTTTTCCGGTGCTTTGACAAGTATGCACATGAGGTATCTCGCTAGGGGATAATTGTAACACCCCTGGTGTTACGAACTTACTTAGCACCATGATTAAGTCCTAAGGGTAGTTAACAAAACAAGTCCCTCGGAGTTTTAAATTTTTACACACATGAAATGATGAGCAAACTTAATGTGACTCACTTTTGTGATTGAAAGAAATTAAATAAATATTCTAAAGTTAGTTTACTTTGGTGCTTAAAAATGCTTAATAGGAACTCTAATAAGAAAAATAGAATAAGTTGTTTTAATTGTCGGCATGAAAAACATTTTCTATAAACCAAAGGGTAATATAGCTTAGGATTAAAAGTGCCATTTTTGGAGGATTATTTTTGTGCAAAATAATTAAACAATGTCTACATATGTTGCTTCTATGAGTTAGTGTGAAGTATGGGCTATGTCATGATATGTTTGTTACTTGAAATTAACAAGGTTTAGATCTTTTAAAAATGAAGGCAAAAGTGCTAGGGAATGTTAGTCCTAACTGAACCCTTGAATTCTCTAAGTCTGAAAGGATGATACATAATGCCATTTTGGCATTTAAATTCCAACAAAAATGGTTAAGCACTAGCTCCATGTTCTTGTGCCATTAGTTGTATCGAAGTGAGCACTTGGGCAAGGTGTAGATCGTAGTTGAGTTGGTTGTCAACTTGAACTCTTCAAAATTGCCCAAACTTCGTTTGAACGCGCTGGGGACCTTGTGTTGACGCTCTGTTCGCGAACCGGCATTCTGCGTGACGAACCCTAAATGGCACCCCTCTATCTCCCTCTCTGGTTGCCCTCTGGCCTTGGCGATGGTTTTGCTAGCTAGGTGAAAGCACCGACTCTAGGGTGAGGCCTTCGAGTGAACCTCAATCGAGTCGATCATTAGTTTTTGCTTCGCTTTAAAATGCGTGCGTCACTTCGTTTAGACCTTTCGGCCGGACTCCGCGGTCACCACGCGCACGCATGTAGCTGGCGTCGAACTCGGCCCATGGCCGGCCGTGGCCTCTCCCTGCGGGCCAGCATGCATACCGCGACTGCGCACCGGCCGACGCCGCGATGCGTCTCTCGTCTCACCTTGCCCTCTTGCTGGCCAAGCCGCACCGAGCCGCTGTGCCGCGCGCAATGCCGAGTCTGGGCTGTGGCTGCAATCGCTCGGTCGTCGTGGCGTTTCCTCCGCCCCCTCATTTCACCTACCATGTCGAGTCCCTGTGCGTGTCCCACTGCTCGTCATGCCTGGGTCGATGACCTGGTCGCTATGTGTTGGCATTTCTTAACGTCATTACCAAGAATAGTGCTATGACCCATTCTAGGCAATGGCGCTAGAAATACTTATTGGTACTTATTAACATTATTATCTATGAATGTTAG
>JAHUYU010002623.1:0-19085 GCA_030439765.1 Tripidium arundinaceum | reverse complement strand
GATTTCTAGACCTAATTTTCTTCCATAACTAGCATGATATGATTGCTCTTTTTATTAGTGGGATCCTAATTTTTGTAGGTAACTAACTTGCCGTCCTAGATCAAAGCCTTTCGATTGTTAGTTTATTAGTCCTTTAGCAAAGATATGATGAATGCAGAAATCTGTTAGCTTTCATAGTTGAATGAGCACCTTAAGAATCTGTCCAAAGAAAAGGCCAAATCATGGAAATTCATTCCTTCACCACCCACCTTTAATTTTCCTCCTTTTCTTTTGCAGCAAGGATGATCTTGTGGGCTACCTTGCCCACTTCACAAGCAGGGATCTTAGCATAATCTTGCATCACTTTATAATTATTCATCTACTTGTTTTCTGCATCTATAAGTGCTCAATGCTCAACAAATCAGTATATTTGCAGATAAGGTGGCCCTATCTTTACTTTAAAAGAAGTTAGTTTCTGTTTTTTTATGTTTCAACTTTGGCACTGATAAAATGCAATCCTTGGACCATGACCAAGAAACCACACCCGTTGGATCCCTAAAACTCTCCCCAATGCTTTAAGATTCAGCCCTCTTTGCGTTCTGCACCAAAGTAGGCAAAGCATTGGATGTTGGCATCCTACTACATGGAGAAACGTGAGGAAAGAAGCTATTGAAACTTGGTGCAGATCCTTTAAGTTTGAATGGCTAGCTTTGGTGGCCTTGGAAGATTCAAAGTGAAAAGGGTGCTTCTTGCAAGGAGGGCAAGCACAAGAAATGAAAAGCATACAAAAGCGCAAAGCCTTGGATTGTACTGTTGTCTGCTGGTTACTGCAACCTCTCCTCTGTATGCATGAATGCTTCAGTTTTGGTTTTACTGAAGACAGTAATAGATAGAGGCGGGTGGCAACAGGGGTTTAAAGCAAGGGATTGTTCTTGCTGTTGCTCTTGTGCCCTACATGGCCACTTTAGGTTTGTCTGTTAGAGGATGGATGATGGGGGAGGCTCCCCCATCCACCACTCCAATGACTTTTGCAAAATCTAACTGTCAGGGTCTCAGAACCTTCTATAGGCAGCCTTAGACATGCCTCCCTTGTCCCTTTGTGCTTTGGGACCCGGCGTGGCCTTGGGGGCTATATCTACAGACATGACAGTGCTGTGATTGATAGTTTGTACTGCATCAACCAAACTACTAGAGCCAAAGCACAGCAGGTAGCACAAGTTGCATGTCTCCGGCTGAGGAGCAGCAGCAGCAGCAACAACAACATGGCGAGTGCAAGAAGGTGGTCAAGGCTGTTTGCCATCTCGGCCTTTGTTTGCCTCCTGGTGGTACATCCTGCTGCCATGGTGAGCGGCCTAAGGAGAGAGGACATGGTCCTCGGCCGTGATCGGGCGCTGACGCCGGCGGAGGCGCCCGCTGCAGGCGGCGGTGGGACAGGGAAGCAGTTTGCGGCGGCGACGGCCGTTGGCGCGGCGCAGATGAGCAAGTGGAGGGTCCGGCGGGGTTCGGACCCGATACACAACAGGAGCTGACGTGACGCCCTGGAGTCTTGAGGCTGAGAAGGATGGCAGCAGGCACTTGCCTGAAGCTGTCTCTGCTGTTCAAGCAGGCCGCTGAACAAGGCATACGGTGTGTCACTCTCATTTTTTTTAGCGACCAGTGAGAGAGCTAATCTCAGCTTGTCGCCAGAGAGGAATACAATTGAGGAGTCTGCAGGAAATTTGTGGGCAATGAATGGATGCTGTAGGAGGATAGCAGGCAGGTGGATGTAATGTACTAGGTGATTCTGTTGGACTGTGATATAGGAGTAATTTCTCGTCAGATCATATCCTGTCTTTGCTTGCATTCGTCAGAGACTCGAGAGTAATATTATACATGTCGATGAATTACTTCGAGAAATCGCTCCCTCTCCCGTTCGGCCGGTTGCTGTTCGTCCGCTGCCTTTCTTTTCGGGCCCACGAAGGTCCTGTGAGGAATTTGCAGGCGGCCCTGTTCGTTTGTTTTATTCTAAGCTTGTTTCAGCTTATTCTCTCTCATAGAATACTATTCAATCAGCTAAAATCAGTCGATTTTGTATCAGTCGAACAGAGCTAGTTGATGCATCAGGATACATTCAGAAAGACACTGGTTGCATTGATTGATTGATGAATTGAGTGCGATTTGCACAGTTACAGTGATGGCACTGGTCCCTCTACTCACTCGTATCGGTCCTACTCACAACGTTATGATGGCTGATGGCGCGCTCTCTCGGTTGCTTTTGCCCATGACGCAAATAAAACGGTTTGATTTAGAACAAATTTATAAATACTCACTATTTTAATTTAATTTAATTTAATTTAGGACAGAGGACGTACTTGTTTAATGTAGGCCAAGTTGCATCAGTTGTCAATGATCACCTCGCGCGGCGGCACAGCGGCACCGCGTTACGTGGATGTGGTGGAGGCAAGAAAAGCACCGTTTGAGAGCTACTAGCAGCAGCTACAGAATTGTAGATGAGGTGAGCATCCATGGATTGGACACTCACCAGCTGCTCAAGAACACACAAGAAAGCTTGCTTTAAGACTATCTCCAACAACGGCATCCAAAATACAAGACCCATTCGATGTTTGGGTAGCGCCACAGGCAAAAGGTTCAATACCTATTTTTTTTTGTTGTCTCCAACAACATGACCCAAAAGAGAACCCTTTCTGTAAAATGGGTTTCCAGGAAAGATGATACTCATATTTGGATTGTGCCTCTCCTGTCGTCCAAAATGGGTATCCCATGTAGGTTCTCTGTTGGAGACCAATACAGTACCATCGAAGACCCATTTTGGATTTAGATGCCCTTATAGGTACTCTGTTGGAGATAGCCTTAAAGCAAGCTTTCTTGTGTGTTCTTGAGCAGCTGGTGAGTGTCCAATCCATGGATGCTCACCTCATCTACAATTCTGTAGCTGCTGCTAGTAGCTCTCAAACGGTGCTTTTCTTGCCTCCACCACATCCACGTAACGCGGTGCCGCTGTGCCGCCGCGCGAGGTGATCATTGACAACTGATGCAACTTGGCCTACATTAAACAAGTACGTCCTCTGTCCTAAATTAAATTAAATTAAATTAAAATAGTGAGTATTTATAAATTTGTTCTAAATCAAACCGTTTTATTTGCGTCATGGGCAAAAGCAACCGAGAGAGCGCGCCATCAGCCATCATAACGTTGTGAGTAGGACCGATACGAGTGAGTAGAGGGACCAGTGCCATCACTGTAACTGTGCAAATCGCACTCAATTCATCAATCAATCAATGCAACCAGTGTCTTTCTGAATGTATCCTGATGCATCAACTAGCTCTGTTCGACTGATACAAAATCGACTGATTTTAGCTGATTGAATAGTATTCTATGAGAGAGAATAAGCTGAAACAAGCTTAGAATAAAACAAACGAACAGGGCCGCCTGCAAATTCCTCACAGGACCTTCGTGGGCCCGAAAAGAAAGGCAGCGGACGAACAGCAACCGGCCGAACGGGAGAGGGAGCGATTTCTCGAAGTAATTCATCGACATGTATAATATTACTCTCGAGTCTCTGACGAATGCAAGCAAAGACAGGATATGATCTGACGAGAAATTACTCCTATATCACAGTCCAACAGAATCACCTAGTACATTACATCCACCTGCCTGCTATCCTCCTACAGCATCCATTCATTGCCCACAAATTTCCTGCAGACTCCTCAATTGTATTCCTCTCTGGCGACAAGCTGAGATTAGCTCTCTCACTGGTCGCTAAAAAAAATGAGAGTGACACACCGTATGCCTTGTTCAGCGGCCTGCTTGAACAGCAGAGACAGCTTCAGGCAAGTGCCTGCTGCCATCCTTCTCAGCCTCAAGACTCCAGGGCGTCACGTCAGCTCCTGTTGTGTATCGGGTCCGAACCCCGCCGGACCCTCCACTTGCTCATCTGCGCCGCGCCAACGGCCGTCGCCGCCGCAAACTGCTTCCCTGTCCCACCGCCGCCTGCAGCGGGCGCCTCCGCCGGCGTCAGCGCCCGATCACGGCCGAGGACCATGTCCTCTCTCCTTAGGCCGCTCACCATGGCAGCAGGATGTACCACCAGGAGGCAAACAAAGGCCGAGATGGCAAACAGCCTTGACCACCTTCTTGCACTCGCCATGTTGTTGTTGCTGCTGCTGCTGCTCCTCAGCCGGAGACATGCAACTTGTGCTACCTGCTGTGCTTTGGCTCTAGTAGTTTGGTTGATGCAGTACAAACTATCAATCACAGCACTGTCATGTCTGTAGATATAGCCCCCAAGGCCACGCCGGGTCCCAAAGCACAAAGGGACAAGGGAGGCATGTCTAAGGCTGCCTATAGAAGGTTCTGAGACCCTGACAGTTAGATTTTGCAAAAGTCATTGGAGTGGTGGATGGGGGAGCCTCCCCCATCATCCATCCTCTAACAGACAAACCTAAAGTGGCCATGTAGGGCACAAGAGCAACAGCAAGAACAATCCCTTGCTTTAAACCCCTGTTGCCACCCGCCTCTATCTATTACTGTCTTCAGTAAAACCAAAACTGAAGCATTCATGCATACAGAGGAGAGGTTGCAGTAACCAGCAGACAACAGTACAATCCAAGGCTTTGCGCTTTTGTATGCTTTTCATTTCTTGTGCTTGCCCTCCTTGCAAGAAGCACCCTTTTCACTTTGAATCTTCCAAGGCCACCAAAGCTAGCCATTCAAACTTAAAGGATCTGCACCAAGTTTCAATAGCTTCTTTCCTCACGTTTCTCCATGTAGTAGGATGCCAACATCCAATGCTTTGCCTACTTTGGTGCAGAACGCAAAGAGGGCTGAATCTTAAAGCATTGGGGAGAGTTTTAGGGATCCAACGGGTGTGGTTTCTTGGTCATGGTCCAAGGATTGCATTTTATCAGTGCCAAAGTTGAAACATAAAAAAACAGAAACTAACTTCTTTTAAAGTAAAGATAGGGCCACCTTATCTGCAAATATACTGATTTGTTGAGCATTGAGCACTTATAGATGCAGAAAACAAGTAGATGAATAATTATAAAGTGATGCAAGATTATGCTAAGATCCCTGCTTGTGAAGTGGGCAAGGTAGCCCACAAGATCATCCTTGCTGCAAAAGAAAAGGAGGAAAATTAAAGGTGGGTGGTGAAGGAATGAATTTCCATGATTTGGCCTTTTCTTTGGACAGATTCTTAAGGTGCTCATTCAACTATGAAAGCTAACAGATTTCTGCATTCATCATATCTTTGCTAAAGGACTAATAAACTAACAATCGAAAGGCTTTGATCTAGGACGGCAAGTTAGTTACCTACAAAAATTAGGATCCCACTAATAAAAAGAGCAATCATATCATGCTAGTTATGGAAGAAAATTAGGTCTAGAAATCCTAGACCAGAAAAGGCATTGGAAAACAACAAATTTAAATTTACTTCTGTGCTAAGCAATAGGTAATGCAACATAGCCAGAGTTAGTGAGTTATTACCACATGAAAAGAACCATGACCTTAAAGCAGATACCATGTTGATCCGATCATAGTAATGATGATGCACTGATTAAAGTAACAACACAGTTGATTTCAAATGTCACGGTTATTTCCTCTTTTGGTCATAGTTACTTGCAAAGTTATATGCAAGTAAAGACGTACAAGTACAGAACAAACCAACTTTTACCAAAGATTGCACTGGAGCTAATGCATGTCTTTTTACTTCTCTTTAATATGAGTTGTTAAGACATAATGTTTGCATTCACTAACTACAGATAATTTAGTCTGAAACAGATAATGCAAAATAGATAGTGCAACTGTTAGATCATGTCATATAATCTACTTAGGAAAATGACTCGTGGCACAGCACTTAATTGCTCACAACTGCATATGGAGACACGTCCGTCCGGTGCATATGATCAATATTTTGCAGGACATTAGAGATGAGGCCAACCTATGGTGCATGGTGAGTGCAAAGGCCTTTAGAAGCATTTGGCCATGATTTTGTTATTTGGCCACTGGTCGATGCTTTTCTTTTGTTTTTGGCATTTTCTCTTGTTTTCCGGACCTTTGCCCTAACGGGCATGTATGAGTCTTCTGTCTCTTGCCTTCTTAATATAACGATGCACAAATCTCTTGTGTGTTCGAGAAAAAAGAATCGTCCATAGCCATCTAGGTAACCAATACAAGAAAATTTGCAAACTATGGTGGAAAACATCAGTTGTTACTGTGAGCAAAGTAGCCTGTAGCCCTACATTCAATTCTTAGTTTGCCAACATATGCTTTGTATTCCCATGAAAACAAGTATTCTTACTCATAAATAGCTACATGGAAGACAACTTCATAATTGTTTCAAGTTCTACGAATGGATCAATAACTTTTTTCCTCTATTGTCTATTCCTTCTTTAAGTTCATTTGTCGTGATGCTATTTTCAGTCTAAAAGAGTAGTTTAGACTGAGAACCGTACCACCTTAAGTACACCACTGAAAAATTGTAGCTGGTAGGCAAACAGAAAGAAGTTCAACAAAAGGCAAAGGTAAAAGAGAAAGCACAATATGTTCGAATGAACCTCCATCCCTTGCTTCTGCGAAAAGAGAGCGGTCTGTTCGTCCTTGGCTTGTCCACACCTGCAAAGATGCCCCCAGATCACCTGATAAAATCATATGATCTTCAATTGGGGGTGAAAACCGTTTTGTAATGTTTCTACGCCTAGGCAAAGAGAACCTGCAAACTTCAGTGACTTAAGTGCTCGCAAGAAAAAAAACAGAATATACTTTCAGGCAGGAAACAAGCCCAGAGCAAGGCATTCCTTCTTGGCGTTTGAAATGGAAGCAGCGTACTCCCGGGGATGGTGAATCAAAGCAGTGATTTGTCCTGAACCAATGTCATCATTAATTGCTTGCTTCATTGATGCCAGCGAAGTAGCGACGGCTGAAGAAGCCAGACCACGCTTTCCCCCCTGCCCCAAAAGCCATGGCTACTCGGCGAGGCATTCCGTCGAGCAGATTGGCGGTGCCCTATATCAACAGAGGCGCACAACGTAGGACGCTGCGGCCTGAGAACAATCGCAGCAAATGGAACTGGGACAGGACAGGGGTAATGGATCATCATCGACTTTAGATTCCCGCGGCGAGGAATTTGCGTGGGAATTCGGAAATGCAGAGGCCGGACTGGAGGCCAGCTGCAGAGCAGACGCGTTTTTTTTTTTTTTTTTTGACAACAGAGCAGACGCGTTTTGTGGGCGGAAGAAGCCGCAGCGCAAGAAAACGCCCTCTGCGTCTACCCGTCCACGTGTCCGATTCCGATCTGACGGACCGGATGGAAGCACCGGAACTGCCGGCCCCGCCGGTCGACTTTGAAGCACTGCGAGGCGGCGACACCGGGGAAGAGAGAGAGAGAGAGGAGCCGCCGCCTCAGGCCTCAGCCCACAGCCCTCGCCTCACTCGCTCCGCCGCTGGCGATTGGTGAAGAGAGCTCCGAGGTGGTATCCCTTGTATCGCATCGCATAGATTCGGGGCTCTACTCGTCGCGGTTCCCGCGAGCTCCGCCGATCCGCGCCCCGCTCTGGATCTCCGGTTGATTTGTTGTTCTGGAAGGTGTGTAAAAGCTCGGACTATTTCCGCCTCTTGTGATCTGCTGCTTCTCTGTGGTAGCCTGCTATTTTGACCCCTTGCAGTACCTCGGCGATTGGGTCGTGGCTAGTCTTTGTTTGGGTTTAGCGGCTGCAGAAATCTAGGGGTTTGGGGTGAATTATAAGTAGGGTTAACGCGAAGGAAAACCAGTAAATTTACATTTATTCCTTCTCATTACGTCACGGATTCTGCAAATTGAGATCCTTTACTGACGATCCATGGTTTCGTACATGAAATTGTGATGTGTTCAAATACGTGGCTCTGATTTTTGGTATTGTCGAATAATACTTTTGGATTTTAATAGATATTTATTGCTCTCAGGTTCTGCAAAGAGCATTGAATTTTAATCGATAATTTGACATTCCATTTGCTAGTTATTTTTATACTGAAAAGGTGTGTGTAGGATGCAGCATTGAATGTTAGTTTGATTTAATTGTTTTTAAACATTGAACGCAACCAGGAGAACATGAGGAAAACATAATACTATAGTAGATGGCAAGGATTGATTAAGGTTTTCAACCAGTGATATGATACCCAAATTCTCTTGGTAATCTGTTTCAACCATGCAACATATCGATGACATTGATGAAATCTAGATCTTTTTTTTTTTGAAAGGGAAATCTAGATCTAGGACTTTATGGATTTACTTCCTAGTTCCTACCTTTTCCTATTGTTGAGGAACTTCGTAGTTGATATTGTTTTACATAGATATCAACTAAACTGGCTTACTGAATCTTAATGTTAATTCTGTTAGGGTGTGGCATGGCACGAAACTTGACTGAGAACAGGACCAGAAATACACTAATTGTGATTGTGATTTTTGGCCTCTGTTCCTTCTTCTATCTCTTGGGTGCTTGGCAGAAAAGTGGTTCTGGAGGAGGGGACAGAATACAGACTTGGGTCAATGAGCAGACCAAATGTGCACAACTTCCAAATCTGAGTTTTGAGACCCATCATAGTGCATCCAGCCTGCCAAATGATACTGGTAGTTCCAAAATTGAACCTTTCAAGCCATGTGATGAGCAGTACACTGATTACACTCCTTGTGAGGAGCAAAAGCGTGCAATGACCTTCCCTAGAGATAACATGATCTATCGGGAGAGACATTGTCCACCGGATAAGGAGAAGCTTTATTGCTTGATCCCAGCACCAAAGGGTTATGTTGCTCCTTTTCGATGGCCAAAGAGCCGTGATTTTGTTCCTTATGCCAATGTACCACACAAGAGCCTTACTGTTGAGAAGGCTATCCAGAACTGGGTGCACTATGAGGGCAATGTTTTCAGGTTTCCTGGTGGTGGAACACAGTTTCCTCAGGGTGCAGATAAATATATAGACCAGCTTGCTTCTGTCATCCCGATAGCTGAAGGGAAAGTGAGAACTGCACTGGATACTGGTTGTGGGGTACGTGAAGTCCCCTGAAAATGCATGCATATTTTTACTGAGTGATGCGCCATGGTTGTTCTTCTTCTTGCATAAGCTCTAATCTTCCCTTGCTTCTTTGCTTTGTCATATTTTCATTTAGGTTGCCAGTTTGGGTGCTTACCTTTTGAAAAAAAATGTTTTGACCATGTCATTTGCACCACGAGATGATCATGAGGCACAAGTACAGTTTGCATTGGAGAGAGGTGTCCCTGCATATATTGGTGTCCTTGGATCAATAAAGCTGCCATTTCCTTCTCGTGTCTTTGACATGGCCCATTGCTCAAGATGTTTAATTCCATGGAGTGGAAATGGTAAGAACACAATGAGGACTTTCTTTTTGTTGTAAATGATCCATGGTGTGGACATCTGAAGCATGAAACTTTCATTGCTCTGTTTGCAGATGGTATGTACATGATGGAAGTTGACAGAGTACTAAGGTGGTACGGTTCTCAGTCTAAACTACTCTTTTAGACTGAAAATAGCATCACGACAAATGAACTTAAAGAAGGAATAGACAATAGAGGAAAAAAGTTATTGATCCATTCGTAGAACTTGAAACAATTATGAAGTTGTCTTCCATGTAGCTATTTATGAGTAAGAATACTTGTTTTCATGGGAATACAAAGCATATGTTGGCAAACTAAGAATTGAATGTAGGGCTACAGGCTACTTTGCTCACAGTAACAACTGATGTTTTCCACCATAGTTTGCAAATTTTCTTGTATTGGTTACCTAGATGGCTATGGACGATTCTTTTTTCTCGAACACACAAGAGATTTGTGCATCGTTATATTAAGAAGGCAAGAGACAGAAGACTCATACATGCCCGTTAGGGCAAAGGTCCGGAAAACAAGAGAAAATGCCAAAAACAAAAGAAAAGCATCGACCAGTGGCCAAATAACAAAATCATGGCCAAATGCTTCTAAAGGCCTTTGCACTCACCATGCACCATAGGTTGGCCTCATCTCTAATGTCCTGCAAAATATTGATCATATGCACCGGACGGACGTGTCTCCATATGCAGTTGTGAGCAATTAAGTGCTGTGCCACGAGTCATTTTCCTAAGTAGATTATATGACATGATCTAACAGTTGCACTATCTATTTTGCATTATCTGTTTCAGACTAAATTATCTGTAGTTAGTGAATGCAAACATTATGTCTTAACAACTCATATTAAAGAGAAGTAAAAAGACATGCATTAGCTCCAGTGCAATCTTTGGTAAAAGTTGGTTTGTTCTGTACTTGTACGTCTTTACTTGCATATAACTTTGCAAGTAACTATGACCAAAAGAGGAAATAACCGTGACATTTGAAATCAACTGTGTTGTTACTTTAATCAGTGCATCATCATTACTATGATCGGATCAACATGGTATCTGCTTTAAGGTCATGGTTCTTTTCATGTGGTAATAACTCACTAACTCTGGCTATGTTGCATTACCTATTGCTTAGCACAGAAGTAAATTTAAATTTGTTGTTTTCCAATGCCTTTTCTGGTCTAGGATTTCTAGACCTAATTTTCTTCCATAACTAGCATGATATGATTGCTCTTTTTATTAGTGGGATCCTAATTTTTGTAGGTAACTAACTTGCCGTCCTAGATCAAAGCCTTTCGATTGTTAGTTTATTAGTCCTTTAGCAAAGATATGATGAATGCAGAAATCTGTTAGCTTTCATAGTTGAATGAGCACCTTAAGAATCTGTCCAAAGAAAAGGCCAAATCATGGAAATTCATTCCTTCACCACCCACCTTTAATTTTCCTCCTTTTCTTTTGCAGCAAGGATGATCTTGTGGGCTACCTTGCCCACTTCACAAGCAGGGATCTTAGCATAATCTTGCATCACTTTATAATTATTCATCTACTTGTTTTCTGCATCTATAAGTGCTCAATGCTCAACAAATCAGTATATTTGCAGATAAGGTGGCCCTATCTTTACTTTAAAAGAAGTTAGTTTCTGTTTTTTTATGTTTCAACTTTGGCACTGATAAAATGCAATCCTTGGACCATGACCAAGAAACCACACCCGTTGGATCCCTAAAACTCTCCCCAATGCTTTAAGATTCAGCCCTCTTTGCGTTCTGCACCAAAGTAGGCAAAGCATTGGATGTTGGCATCCTACTACATGGAGAAACGTGAGGAAAGAAGCTATTGAAACTTGGTGCAGATCCTTTAAGTTTGAATGGCTAGCTTTGGTGGCCTTGGAAGATTCAAAGTGAAAAGGGTGCTTCTTGCAAGGAGGGCAAGCACAAGAAATGAAAAGCATACAAAAGCGCAAAGCCTTGGATTGTACTGTTGTCTGCTGGTTACTGCAACCTCTCCTCTGTATGCATGAATGCTTCAGTTTTGGTTTTACTGAAGACAGTAATAGATAGAGGCGGGTGGCAACAGGGGTTTAAAGCAAGGGATTGTTCTTGCTGTTGCTCTTGTGCCCTACATGGCCACTTTAGGTTTGTCTGTTAGAGGATGGATGATGGGGGAGGCTCCCCCATCCACCACTCCAATGACTTTTGCAAAATCTAACTGTCAGGGTCTCAGAACCTTCTATAGGCAGCCTTAGACATGCCTCCCTTGTCCCTTTGTGCTTTGGGACCCGGCGTGGCCTTGGGGGCTATATCTACAGACATGACAGTGCTGTGATTGATAGTTTGTACTGCATCAACCAAACTACTAGAGCCAAAGCACAGCAGGTAGCACAAGTTGCATGTCTCCGGCTGAGGAGCAGCAGCAGCAGCAACAACAACATGGCGAGTGCAAGAAGGTGGTCAAGGCTGTTTGCCATCTCGGCCTTTGTTTGCCTCCTGGTGGTACATCCTGCTGCCATGGTGAGCGGCCTAAGGAGAGAGGACATGGTCCTCGGCCGTGATCGGGCGCTGACGCCGGCGGAGGCGCCCGCTGCAGGCGGCGGTGGGACAGGGAAGCAGTTTGCGGCGGCGACGGCCGTTGGCGCGGCGCAGATGAGCAAGTGGAGGGTCCGGCGGGGTTCGGACCCGATACACAACAGGAGCTGACGTGACGCCCTGGAGTCTTGAGGCTGAGAAGGATGGCAGCAGGCACTTGCCTGAAGCTGTCTCTGCTGTTCAAGCAGGCCGCTGAACAAGGCATACGGTGTGTCACTCTCATTTTTTTTAGCGACCAGTGAGAGAGCTAATCTCAGCTTGTCGCCAGAGAGGAATACAATTGAGGAGTCTGCAGGAAATTTGTGGGCAATGAATGGATGCTGTAGGAGGATAGCAGGCAGGTGGATGTAATGTACTAGGTGATTCTGTTGGACTGTGATATAGGAGTAATTTCTCGTCAGATCATATCCTGTCTTTGCTTGCATTCGTCAGAGACTCGAGAGTAATATTATACATGTCGATGAATTACTTCGAGAAATCGCTCCCTCTCCCGTTCGGCCGGTTGCTGTTCGTCCGCTGCCTTTCTTTTCGGGCCCACGAAGGTCCTGTGAGGAATTTGCAGGCGGCCCTGTTCGTTTGTTTTATTCTAAGCTTGTTTCAGCTTATTCTCTCTCATAGAATACTATTCAATCAGCTAAAATCAGTCGATTTTGTATCAGTCGAACAGAATCACCTAGTACATTACATCCACCTGCCTGCTATCCTCCTACAGCATCCATTCATTGCCCACAAATTTCCTGCAGACTCCTCAATTGTATTCCTCTCTGGCGACAAGCTGAGATTAGCTCTCTCACTGGTCGCTAAAAAAAATGAGAGTGACACACCGTATGCCTTGTTCAGCGGCCTGCTTGAACAGCAGAGACAGCTTCAGGCAAGTGCCTGCTGCCATCCTTCTCAGCCTCAAGACTCCAGGGCGTCACGTCAGCTCCTGTTGTGTATCGGGTCCGAACCCCGCCGGACCCTCCACTTGCTCATCTGCGCCGCGCCAACGGCCGTCGCCGCCGCAAACTGCTTCCCTGTCCCACCGCCGCCTGCAGCGGGCGCCTCCGCCGGCGTCAGCGCCCGATCACGGCCGAGGACCATGTCCTCTCTCCTTAGGCCGCTCACCATGGCAGCAGGATGTACCACCAGGAGGCAAACAAAGGCCGAGATGGCAAACAGCCTTGACCACCTTCTTGCACTCGCCATGTTGTTGTTGCTGCTGCTGCTGCTCCTCAGCCGGAGACATGCAACTTGTGCTACCTGCTGTGCTTTGGCTCTAGTAGTTTGGTTGATGCAGTACAAACTATCAATCACAGCACTGTCATGTCTGTAGATATAGCCCCCAAGGCCACGCCGGGTCCCAAAGCACAAAGGGACAAGGGAGGCATGTCTAAGGCTGCCTATAGAAGGTTCTGAGACCCTGACAGTTAGATTTGCAAAAGTCATTGGAGTGGTGGATGGGGGAGCCTCCCCCATCATCCATCCTCTAACAGACAAACCTAAAGTGGCCATGTAGGGCACAAGAGCAACAGCAAGAACAATCCCTTGCTTTAAACCCCTGTTGCCACCCGCCTCTATCTATTACTGTCTTCAGTAAAACCAAAACTGAAGCATTCATGCATACAGAGGAGAGGTTGCAGTAACCAGCAGACAACAGTACAATCCAAGGCTTTGCGCTTTTGTATGCTTTTCATTTCTTGTGCTTGCCCTCCTTGCAAGAAGCACCCTTTTCACTTTGAATCTTCCAAGGCCACCAAAGCTAGCCATTCAAACTTAAAGGATCTGCACCAAGTTTCAATAGCTTCTTTCCTCACGTTTCTCCATGTAGTAGGATGCCAACATCCAATGCTTTGCCTACTTTGGTGCAGAACGCAAAGAGGGCTGAATCTTAAAGCATTGGGGAGAGTTTTAGGGATCCAACGGGTGTGGTTTCTTGGTCATGGTCCAAGGATTGCATTTTATCAGTGCCAAAGTTGAAACATAAAAAAACAGAAACTAACTTCTTTTAAAGTAAAGATAGGGCCACCTTATCTGCAAATATACTGATTTGTTGAGCATTGAGCACTTATAGATGCAGAAAACAAGTAGATGAATAATTATAAAGTGATGCAAGATTATGCTAAGATCCTGCTTGTGAAGTGGGCAAGGTAGCCCACAAGATCATCCTTGCTGCAAAAGAAAAGGAGGAAAATTAAAGGTGGGTGGTGAAGGAATGAATTTCCATGATTTGGCCTTTTCTTTGGACAGATTCTTAAGGTGCTCATTCAACTATGAAAGCTAACAGATTTCTGCATTCATCATATCTTTGCTAAAGGACTAATAAACTAACAATCGAAAGGCTTTGATCTAGGACGGCAAGTTAGTTACCTACAAAAATTAGGATCCCACTAATAAAAAGAGCAATCATATCATGCTAGTTATGGAAGAAAATTAGGTCTAGAAATCCTAGACCAGAAAAGGCATTGGAAAACAACAAATTTAAATTTACTTCTGTGCTAAGCAATAGGTAATGCAACATAGCCAGAGTTAGTGAGTTATTACCACATGAAAAGAACCATGACCTTAAAGCAGATACCATGTTGATCCGATCATAGTAATGATGATGCACTGATTAAAGTAACAACACAGTTGATTTCAAATGTCACGGTTATTTCCTCTTTTGGTCATAGTTACTTGCAAAGTTATATGCAAGTAAAGACGTACAAGTACAGAACAAACCAACTTTTACCAAAGATTGCACTGGAGCTAATGCATGTCTTTTTACTTCTCTTTAATATGAGTTGTTAAGACATAATGTTTGCATTCACTAACTACAGATAATTTAGTCTGAAACAGATAATGCAAAATAGATAGTGCAACTGTTAGATCATGTCATATAATCTACTTAGGAAAATGACTCGTGGCACAGCACTTAATTGCTCACAACTGCATATGGAGACACGTCCGTCCGGTGCATATGATCAATATTTTGCAGGACATTAGAGATGAGGCCAACCTATGGTGCATGGTGAGTGCAAAGGCCTTTAGAAGCATTTGGCCATGATTTTGTTATTTGGCCACTGGTCGATGCTTTTCTTTTGTTTTTGGCATTTTCTCTTGTTTTCCGGACCTTTGCCCTAACGGGCATGTATGAGTCTTCTGTCTCTTGCCTTCTTAATATAACGATGCACAAATCTCTTGTGTGTTCGAGAAAAAAGAATCGTCCATAGCCATCTAGGTAACCAATACAAGAAAATTTGCAAACTATGGTGGAAAACATCAGTTGTTACTGTGAGCAAAGTAGCCTGTAGCCCTACATTCAATTCTTAGTTTGCCAACATATGCTTTGTATTCCCATGAAAACAAGTATTCTTACTCATAAATAGCTACATGGAAGACAACTTCATAATTGTTTCAAGTTCTACGAATGGATCAATAACTTTTTTCCTCTATTGTCTATTCCTTCTTTAAGTTCATTTGTCGTGATGCTATTTTCAGTCTAAAAGAGTAGTTTAGACTGAGAACCGTACCACCTTAAGTACACCACTGAAAAATTGTAGCTGGTAGGCAAACAGAAAGAAGTTCAACAAAAGGCAAAGGTAAAAGAGAAAGCACAATATGTTCGAATGAACCTCCATCCCTTGCTTCTGCGAAAAGAGAGCGGTCTGTTCGTCCTTGGCTTGTCCACACCTGCAAAGATGCCCCCAGATCACCTGATAAAATCATATGATCTTCAATTGGGGGTGAAAACCGTTTTGTAATGTTTCTACGCCTAGGCAAAGAGAACCTGCAAACTTCAGTGACTTAAGTGCTCGCAAGAAAAAAAACAGAATATACTTTCAGGCAGGAAACAAGCCCAGAGCAAGGCATTCCTTCTTGGCGTTTGAAATGGAAGCAGCGTACTCCCGGGGATGGTGAATCAAAGCAGTGATTTGTCCTGAACCAATGTCATCATTAATTGCTTGCTTCATTGATGCCAGCGAAGTAGCGACGGCTGAAGAAGCCAGACCACGCTTTCCCCCCTGCCCCAAAAGCCATGGCTACTCGGCGAGGCATTCCGTCGAGCAGATTGGCGGTGCCCTATATCAACAGAGGCGCACAACGTAGGACGCTGCGGCCTGAGAACAATCGCAGCAAATGGAACTGGGACAGGACAGGGGTAATGGATCATCATCGACTTTAGATTCCCGCGGCGAGGAATTTGCGTGGGAATTCGGAAATGCAGAGGCCGGACTGGAGGCCAGCTGCAGAGCAGACGCGTTTTTTTTTTTTTTTTTGACAACAGAGCAGACGCGTTTTGTGGGCGGAAGAAGCCGCAGCGCAAGAAAACGCCCTCTGCGTCTACCCGTCCACGTGTCCGATTCCGATCTGACGGACCGGATGGAAGCACCGGAACTGCCGGCCCGCCGGTCGACTTTGAAGCACTGCGAGGCGGCGACACCGGGGAAGAGAGAGAGAGAGAGGAGCCGCCGCCTCAGGCCTCAGCCCACAGCCCTCGCCTCACTCGCTCCGCCGCTGGCGATTGGTGAAGAGAGCTCCGAGGTGGTATCCCTTGTATCGCATCGCATAGATTCGGGGCTCTACTCGTCGCGGTTCCCGCGAGCTCCGCCGATCCGCGCCCCGCTCTGGATCTCCGGTTGATTTGTTGTTCTGGAAGGTGTGTAAAAGCTCGGACTATTTCCGCCTCTTGTGATCTGCTGCTTCTCTATTACAACTTCACCTCAAATGGCTTCAACTGACACCAGCATAGCTAAAGTTCCGTTATCTCCCTCAGTCTTCACATAGATTGGTAACTGAATATATTCTTCTTATATCATTCTCAAAGCAAATACAAGTACTAACAGCATAAGGAAAAGTTATCCAGATTATAAAAGTAGAATGTAACTACTCTGAAAAATGATTTTGGAATTTTAGTGAGTAAATCAAACATAATATGCAAAATTCGAGAAATCCAGGAGAGCAACACGTTAACACTACATACCAGTCATGATACATTCCTATTAATCCATGCTCGTAGATTACACCTAAAGTGGAAGTATTTGCAATTGTTGGAATGACATTCATGACCCATAGCTTTGGGGACTCCAGTGCAGCAGCAAAGCTACCGAGACCAGCATTCATGTCCATTATATTGCGATATCTTCCAGTATCAAGCAAGTTATTGGTTTTCTTGTAAGCCTTAACATGTTTCTGCCAAAGGTTATTGTCCTCTTCATATGACTGAACTGAGAAACTAGGCACAGAACCAAGGGTTATACGAGGAGGTACTGCATAGAGCCTCTTGGGAAAAGGCTCTAATTGACCACCAGCAACCTCAGATACACTATTAACCTCGGGTAGGGGGGCTATACAAACTTCCATCTTCTTGTACCTGCATATAGTAAATAGAGTCAGGTTTAAGAGCAAACACAGGGACAAAAATCATATTCTATTGGAAGGACTGGAGAGGGAGCGATTTCTCGAAGTAATTCATCGACATGTATAATATTACTCTCGAGTCTCTGACGAATGCAAGCAAAGACAGGATATGATCTGACGAGAAATTACTCCTATATCACAGTCCAACAGAATCACCTAGTACATTACATCCACCTGCCTGCTATCCTCCTACAGCATCCATTCATTGCCCACAAATTTCCTGCAGACTCCTCAATTGTATTCCTCTCTGGCGACAAGCTGAGATTAGCTCTCTCACTGGTCGCTAAAAAAAATGAGAGTGACACACCGTATGCCTTGTTCAGCGGCCTGCTTGAACAGCAGAGACAGCTTCAGGCAAGTGCCTGCTGCCATCCTTCTCAGCCTCAAGACTCCAGGGCGTCACGTCAGCTCCTGTTGTGTATCGGGTCCGAACCCCGCCGGACCCTCCACTTGCTCATCTGCGCCGCGCCAACGGCCGTCGCCGCCGCAAACTGCTTCCCTGTCCCACCGCCGCCTGCAGCGGGCGCCTCCGCCGGCGTCAGCGCCCGATCACGGCCGAGGACCATGTCCTCTCTCCTTAGGCCGCTCACCATGGCAGCAGGATGTACCACCAGGAGGCAAACAAAGGCCGAGATGGCAAACAGCCTTGACCACCTTCTTGCACTCGCCATGTTGTTGTTGCTGCTGCTGCTGCTCCTCAGCCGGAGACATGCAACTTGTGCTACCTGCTGTGCTTTGGCTCTAGTAGTTTGGTTGATGCAGTACAAACTATCAATCACAGCACTGTCATGTCTGTAGATATAGCCCCCAAGGCCACGCCGGGTCCCAAAGCACAAAGGGACAAGGGAGGCATGTCTAAGGCTGCCTATAGAAGGTTCTGAGACCCTGACAGTTAGATTTTGCAAAAGTCATTGGAGTGGTGGATGGGGGAGCCTCCCCCATCATCCATCCTCTAACAGACAAACCTAAAGTGGCCATGTAGGGCACAAGAGCAACAGCAAGAACAATCCCTTGCTTTAAACCCCTGTTGCCACCCGCCTCTATCTATTACTGTCTTCAGTAAAACCAAAACTGAAGCATTCATGCATACAGAGGAGAGGTTGCAGTAACCAGCAGACAACAGTACAATCCAAGGCTTTGCGCTTTTGTATGCTTTTCATTTCTTGTGCTTGCCCTCCTTGCAAGAAGCACCCTTTTCACTTTGAATCTTCCAAGGCCACCAAAGCTAGCCATTCAAACTTAAAGGATCTGCACCAAGTTTCAATAGCTTCTTTCCTCACGTTTCTCCATGTAGTAGGATGCCAACATCCAATGCTTTGCCTACTTTGGTGCAGAACGCAAAGAGGGCTGAATCTTAAAGCATTGGGGAGAGTTTTAGGGATCCAACGGGTGTGGTTTCTTGGTCATGGTCCAAGGATTGCATTTTATCAGTGCCAAAGTTGAAACATAAAAAAACAGAAACTAACTTCTTTTAAAGTAAAGATAGGGCCACCTTATCTGCAAATATACTGATTTGTTGAGCATTGAGCACTTATAGATGCAGAAAACAAGTAGATGAATAATTATAAAGTGATGCAAGATTATGCTAAGATCCCTGCTTGTGAAGTGGGCAAGGTAGCCCACAAGATCATCCTTGCTGCAAAAGAAAAGGAGGAAAATTAAAGGTGGGTGGTGAAGGAATGAATTTCCATGATTTGGCCTTTTCTTTGGACAGATTCTTAAGGTGCTCATTCAACTATGAAAGCTAACAGATTTCTGCATTCATCATATCTTTGCTAAAGGACTAATA
>JAHUYU010002124.1:0-19955 GCA_030439765.1 Tripidium arundinaceum | reverse complement strand
GGCTTATTTTAATTTTTAAGAAAAACAGGCAATAAAGGACAAGGAGACATCATGTGGCCACCAAATAGGGGTCATAACCATTTAGAGCGTCAAATGCTCCCCCTATCAGTGGACAAACACAGCGGATGCTCAAAACTTAACCGAAAAGAAATGACAAAGCAACACACATGCATATGCAATGCAATACTTGAAAGTAAACCTAGTTGCTTGTCAAGTTTGATCCAAGGTTAAGCTTCTTCACACGCTTTTGGGCGGTTATCTTAACCATGTTAGACAAGCCCTAAGTGCAATACTAAAAATTTAAACTTGTTTTATATTACAATGCAATGCAAGAGACAACACAAGCTCATTTTTTAATGAAGTTACTTAGATCAAGAACACTGAGCTCATTCCTCAACTTACAAAACTGTGCCTCATCTAGTGGTTTTGTGAAGATATCCGCCAATTGATCTTCTGCCCTTACACCTTCTAATGATATATCATTCTTAGCAACGTGATCTCTAAGGAAGTGATGATGGATATCTATGTGCTTGGTGTGAGAGTGTTGAACCGGGTTCTTAGCAAGTTTTACGGCGCTCTCGTTATCACACAAAAGAGGAACCTTTTCTAGGACTACACCATAGTCTAGAAGGATTTGCTTCATATAAAGGATTTGAGCACAACAAGCACCCGCGGCAATGTACTCCGCCTCGGTGGTGGATAAGGCAACACAATTTTGCTTTTTGAAGGTTGTTGGTATTTCTTAACGCATACAGAAATAATCCACAAGCGCACGGAAGTACCGTTGTAGCACTTCACCCGGAAGTATTCAGGGTATCGTATTTTCCACAGGGAACGGAGGTATTCTTCTAGCTAATTCGTCCAAAGACAACACAAGGGTAGAGTTGGTAGAGGTTGAGATGGATTCCTATGTTTTTAGGGTCTAAGGATAGATAAACTCTACTTCTACTTGCTTACTTCGGGCATTGGATCACACCTGGTCTGCCAGGCGAGGTCGGCCTGTAGCTCTACGCCGAACCCGAACATGGGGGATTACAAGGGACGGACAGGGCTGTCACCACCTGCCGCCTACCCCTCAACCGTGGGGCACGAGGCAAACGAAGGTAGCCGCTAGCCTAGACACCACGTCTACGCTATCGACTACTACTCTAGTGTCGTACAGGGTAATCTGTCTTTATCAGGAGCCCTCTACTAGAGTATCCGCCAAGGGGACGGACGATGAACCCGCAAACAAGTAAGAATAAAGCTTAACTAAACAAAGACTTAATAACATAAGAACCATGAACACTCACTCAGCGAGATAGCCCGTTGAGGTACAGGTGTTCATCGAGGTACAAGTTGGGGAAACACCGACAAGCCCGGCGCTTCCCCGTACTCTCCCTCACATCTCGCCCTCTCCAAGTCTACTAGCTAGCTAGGGCCTAAGCCCCTTTGGAGTGGTGCTCTTGTTGTGTAGCTCTTTTCCTTCGGGTGTTGATGTCTAATGAGGGGGGAGAGGTCCTCCTTTTATAGGTGGAGAGGAGGGGTGAGGTTCCTTGGAATATTCCCTTGATCTCCCCTATGGAAAGAACAAACCGTCTCCTCAGCATTGAATTTACCGCCATCCCCACTTGAACCGACCAAAGAAAGGCGGTAAGTAACTGTCGGCAAAGGATGGGGCCAAATGGGCCAGGTGGGGGTGCGGCCGCACCATGACTGGGCCCATTTCGGCTCATCTTCGTTGTGTAGCCTCCAGTGATCCCCTGGACTTGGGCCATGGTGGTTTTGCATGAATTGGAGACAGTTTTCTTTGGGTTTGGGCTTTTTCTCCTCATCTTTGGGCCCTGATTTTACATAGTAGTGGGCCTTCTCCTCTTTGGCTTGCATAGGATGGTTTTTACGCTTTGTTCCTTTGTGCATTGTTAGCCTTTCTTGTGTATTTCTATGGATGCCCTCCTGCAAATGATGACTCACCAAAACTTTGTGGAATTCGTTAGTTATAAGCCCTAGTTCTAAGTTTGGTGTTCATTTGAGTGGATTTTATGCAAATGTTGGTGGTATAAAGTGTTAGTTAAGAACCGCCAACAGAGGTCCAAGACACTAGTGATCTACCAAGCATATGGCACCCTCCAGAAGTGCTTTTCCTATCAATTTTGCAACCCGTATAATCCGAATCGGAATAGCCAACGAGTTGGAAACTAGCTCCTTTAGGATACCAAAGGCCAATGCTTGGTGTGTACTTAAGGTACCTAAGGATTCTTTTAACGGCAACTAAGTGAGCCTCCTCAGGATTGGCTTGGAATCTAGCACACATATACACACTAAACATGATATCGGGCCTAGATGCGGTCAAATATAACAAACTACCAATCATAGAATGGTAGAGAGTTTGATCAACCGAGTTACCTCCCTCATCTAGGTCGAGATGTCCATTAGATGCCATAGGTGTCTTGATTGGTTTACATTCATCCATATTAAACCTCTTGAGAAGATCCTTGGTATACTTCTCTTGAGAGATGAAGGTCCCTTCTCTCATTTGCTTGACTTGAAAACCAAGAAAGAATGTAAGCTCTCCAATCATAGACATCTTGAACTCCTTAGACATCAAGTCACCAAATTCTTTGCAATAATCTTCATTTGTTGAGCCAAATATGATATCATCAACATATACTTGACAAATGAAGATATCTCTATCAACCTTCTTGGTGAATAGTGTGGTGTCGACCTTCCCAATGGTGAAGCCCTTTTCAATAAGGAAATCCCGGAGGCGCTCGTACCAAGCTCTTGGGGCTTGTTTTAGCCCATATAGCGCCTTGGACAACCTATAAACATGATTAGGATATCTAGGGTCTTCAAACCCGGGAGGTTGATCAACATAGACTAGTTTATTTATGAAGCCATTTAAAAATGCACTTTTAACATCCATTTGATATAGTTTCAACTTGCTATCCATTGGGCAATTGTGTGATCTTGGCTTTCAATGTTTATTCACCGAGAAAGAAGTTGTTGTGTCAAAGAAAGATAATGATCAAGTTATATTTAAAGGGTTTAGATACAACAACCTATATTTTGTGGATTTCACCTTCGAAGATGCCAACTTGAAGACATGCCTATTCACCAAAACATCACTTGGGTGGCTATGGCATAGAAGGCTTGCACATGTTGGAATGAGTACACTCAATAAGCTATTGAAGAATGAATTGGTTAGAGGTTTGAAAGATGTTGTGTTTGAAAAGGACAAGCTTTGTAGTGCATGTCAAGCCGGCAAGCAAGTTGCCAACACTCATCCAACCAAAGCTTACATGTCAACATCAAGAGTGCTAGAGCTTCTCCACATGGATTTATTTAGACCAACAACTTATGCAAGTTTGGGAGGCAACCTCTATTGTCTTGTATTAGTTGATGATTATTCAAGATACACTTGGGTGTTCTTCCTTCATGACAAAACCGAAGTTGCGGCATCATTCAAGAAGTTTGCCAAGAGAGCACAAAATGAATTTGAAGTGAAGATAAAAAAGATAAGAAGTGACAATGGTAAAGAATTGAACAACTTCACCCGCAATCATGTATGGACACTTGAAGAGCGACCTCAAGATGCAAGAGTTATTGGAACAAAGTGGGTGTTCTACAACAAGCAAGATGATCAAGGCGTTGTTGTGAGGAACAAGGCAAGGCTAGTTGCAAAGGGGTTCTCTCGAGTTGAAGGATTGGATTTTGGAGAGACCTTTGCACCAGTTGCAAGACTTGAAGCCATCCGTATCCTTCTTGCATATGCATCCAACAATAATATGAAACTATATCAAATGGATGTTAAAAGTGCATTTTTAAATGGCTTCATAAATAAACTAGTCTATGTTGATCAACCTCCCGGGTTTGAAGACCCTAGATATCCTAATCATGTTTATAGGTTGTCCAAGGCGCTATATGGGCTAAAACAAGCCCCAAGAGCTTGGTACGAGCGCCTCCGGGATTTCCTTATTGAAAAGGGCTTCACCATTGGGAAGGTCGACACCACACTATTCACCAAGAAGGTTGATAGAGATATCTTCATTTGTCAAGTATATGTTGATGATATCATATTTGGCTCAACAAATGAAGATTATTGCAAAGAATTTGGTGACTTGATGTCTAAGGAGTTCAAGATGTCTATGATTGGAGAGCTTACATTCTTTCTTGGTTTTCAAGTCAAGCAAATGAGAGAAGGGACCTTCATCTCTCAAGAGAAGTATACCAAGGATCTTCTCAAGAGGTTTAATATGGATGAATGTAAACCAATCAAGACACCTATGGCATCTAATGGACATCTCGACCTAGATGAGGGAGGTAACTCGGTTGATCAAACTCTCTACCATTCTATGATTGGTAGTTTGTTATATTTGACCGCATCTAGGCCCGATATCATGTTTAGTGTGTATATGTGTGCTAGATTCCAAGCCAATCCTGAGGAGGCTCACTTAGTTGCCGTTAAAAGAATCCTTAGGTACCTTAAGTACACACCAAGCATTGGCCTTTGGTATCCTAAAGGAGCTAGTTTCCAACTCGTTGGCTATTCCGATTCGGATTATACGGGTTGCAAAATTGATAGGAAAAGCACTTCTGGAGGGTGCCATATGCTTGGTAGATCACTAGTGTCTTGGACCTCTGTTGGCGGTTCTTAACTAACACTTTATACCACCAACATTTGCATAAAATCCACTCAAATGAACACCAAACTTAGAACTAGGGCTTATAACTAACGAATTCCACAAAGTTTTGGTGAGTCATCATTTGCAGGAGGGCATCCATAGAAATACACAAGAAAGGCTAACAATGCACAAAGGAACAAAGCGTAAAAACCATCCTATGCAAGCCAAAGAGGAGAAGGCCCACTACTATGTAAAATCAGGGCCCAAAGATGAGGAGAAAAAGCCCAAACCCAAAGAAAACTGTCTCCAATTCATGCAAAACCACCATGGCCCAAGTCCAGGGGATCACTGGAGGCTACACAACGAAGATGAGCCGAAATGGGCCCAGTCATGGTGCGGCCGCACCCCCACCTGGCCCATTTGGCCCCATCCTTTGCCGACAGTTACTTACCGCCTTTCTTTGGTCGGTTCAAGTGGGGATGGCGGTAAATTCAATGCTGAGGAGACGGTTTGTTCTTTCCATAGGGGAGATCAAGGGAATATTCCAAGGAACCTCACCCCTCCTCTCCACCTATAAAAGGAGGACCTCTCCCCCCTCATTAGACATCAACACCCGAAGGAAAAGAGCTACACAACAAGAGCACCACTCCAAAGGGGCTTAGGCCCTAGCTAGCTAGTAGACTTGGAGAGGGCGAGATGTGAGGGAGAGTACGGGGAAGCGCCGGGCTTGTCGGTGTTTCCCCAACTTGTACCTCGATGAACACCTGTACCTCAACGGGCTATCTCGCTGAGTGAGTGTTCATGGTTCTTATGTTATTAAGTCTTTGTTTAGTTAAGCTTTATTCTTACTTGTTTGCGGGTTCATCGTCCGTCCCCTTGGCGGATACTCTAGTAGAGGGCTCCTGATAAAGACAGATTACCCTGTACGACACTAGAGTAGTAGTCGATAGCGTAGACGTGGTGTCTAGGCTAGCGGCTACCTTCGTTTGCCTCGTGCCCCACGGTTGAGGGGTAGGCGGCAGGTGGTGACAGCCCTGTCCGTCCCTTGTAATCCCCCATGTTCGGGTTCGGCGTAGAGCTACAGGCCGACCTCGCCTGGCAGACCAGGTGTGATCCAATGCCCGAAGTAAGCAAGTAGAAGTAGAGTTTATCTATCCTTAGACCCTAAAAACATAGGAATCCATCTCAACCTCTACCAACTCTACCCTTGTGTTGTCTTTGGACGAATTAGCTAGAAGAATACCTCCGTTCCCTGTGGAAAATACGATACCCTGAATACTTCCGGGTGAAGTGCTACAACGGTACTTCCGTGCGCTTGTGGATTATTTCTGTATGCGTTAAGAAATACCAACAACCTTCAAAAAGCAAAATTGTGTTGCCTTATCCACCACCGAGGCGGAGTACATTGCCGCGGGTGCTTGTTGTGCTCAAATCCTTTATATGAAGCAAATCCTTCTAGACTATGGTGTAGTCCTAGAAAAGGTTCCTCTTTTGTGTGATAACGAGAGCGCCGTAAAACTTGCTAAGAACCCGGTTCAACACTCTCACACCAAGCACATAGATATCCATCATCACTTCCTTAGAGATCACGTTGCTAAGAATGATATATCATTAGAAGGTGTAAGGGCAGAAGATCAATTGGCGGATATCTTCACAAAACCACTAGATGAGGCACAGTTTTGTAAGTTGAGGAATGAGCTCAGTGTTCTTGATCTAAGTAACTTCATTAAAAAATGAGCTTGTGTTGTCTCTTGCATTGCATTGTAATATAAAACAAGTTTAAATTTTTAGTATTGCACTTAGGGCTTGTCTAACATGGTTAAGATAACCGCCCAAAAGCGTGTGAAGAAGCTTAACCTTGGATCAAACTTGACAAGCAACTAGGTTTACTTTCAAGTATTGCATTGCATATGCATGTGTGTTGCTTTGTCATTTCTTTTCGGTTAAGTTTTGAGCATCCGCTGTGTTTGTCCACTGATAGGGGGAGCATTTGACGCTCTAAATGGTTATGACCCCTATTTGGTGGCCACATGATGTCTCCTTGTCCTTTATTGCCTGTTTTTCTTAAAAATTAAAATAAGCCTATGGCAAATTATTTTTTGAAAAATGAGAGTTTGAGTGAGGATGACTCATACCAGTCCTGAATGGTGTTTAGTTTCTTCTCTTTGTGGTTGGGATTAGGATGGGTGCAGGTTCGGCGAAGACGGAATTCAATTTGTAGTCAGAGATGCACCGGACAAGGCACCGGACAGGTCACCGGACCATGAACAGTACTAGTCTGGTGACCATAAAAGTTTGGTTTATCTTCGCAGTCACCTTGTTGTCTGGTGAGCACCGGACATGAGAGGGCGGTGCACCGGTCATGTCACCGCCTCGGTCACCGCCTCGTGCACAGTATCTGTCCGGTGACCCTTTAACTCGCACAGCTTCTTATTCTGTCACGTGGGCCCGACGTGTCGGTTTCCTTTTCTTCTTTCTCGGTCGTGCCCTCTCTCTTCCGCATGCCGCGCTGTGCCCATCCTAATCCCAACCACAAAGAGAAGAAACTAAACACCATTCAGGACTGGTATGAGTCATCCTCACTCAAACTCTCATTTTTCAAAAAATAATTTGCCATAGGCTTATTTTAATTTTTAAGAAAAACAGGCAATAAAGGACAAGGAGACATCATGTGGCCACCAAATAGGGGTCATAACCATTTAGAGCGTCAAATGCTCCCCCTATCAGTGGACAAACACAGCGGATGCTCAAAACTTAACCGAAAAGAAATGACAAAGCAACACACATGCATATGCAATGCAATACTTGAAAGTAAACCTAGTTGCTTGTCAAGTTTGATCCAAGGTTAAGCTTCTTCACACGCTTTTGGGCGGTTATCTTAACCATGTTAGACAAGCCCTAAGTGCAATACTAAAAATTTAAACTTGTTTTATATTACAATGCAATGCAAGAGACAACACAAGCTCATTTTTTAATGAAGTTACTTAGATCAAGAACACTGAGCTCATTCCTCAACTTACAAAACTGTGCCTCATCTAGTGGTTTTGTGAAGATATCCGCCAATTGATCTTCTGCCCTTACACCTTCTAATGATATATCATTCTTAGCAACGTGATCTCTAAGGAAGTGATGATGGATATCTATGTGCTTGGTGTGAGAGTGTTGAACCGGGTTCTTAGCAAGTTTTACGGCGCTCTCGTTATCACACAAAAGAGGAACCTTTTCTAGGACTACACCATAGTCTAGAAGGATTTGCTTCATATAAAGGATTTGAGCACAACAAGCACCCGCGGCAATGTACTCCGCCTCGGTGGTGGATAAGGCAACACAATTTTGCTTTTTGAAGGTTGTTGGTATTTCTTAACGCATACAGAAATAATCCACAAGCGCACGGAAGTACCGTTGTAGCACTTCACCCGGAAGTATTCAGGGTATCGTATTTTCCACAGGGAACGGAGGTATTCTTCTAGCTAATTCGTCCAAAGACAACACAAGGGTAGAGTTGGTAGAGGTTGAGATGGATTCCTATGTTTTTAGGGTCTAAGGATAGATAAACTCTACTTCTACTTGCTTACTTCGGGCATTGGATCACACCTGGTCTGCCAGGCGAGGTCGGCCTGTAGCTCTACGCCGAACCCGAACATGGGGGATTACAAGGGACGGACAGGGCTGTCACCACCTGCCGCCTACCCCTCAACCGTGGGGCACGAGGCAAACGAAGGTAGCCGCTAGCCTAGACACCACGTCTACGCTATCGACTACTACTCTAGTGTCGTACAGGGTAATCTGTCTTTATCAGGAGCCCTCTACTAGAGTATCCGCCAAGGGGACGGACGATGAACCCGCAAACAAGTAAGAATAAAGCTTAACTAAACAAAGACTTAATAACATAAGAACCATGAACACTCACTCAGCGAGATAGCCCGTTGAGGTACAGGTGTTCATCGAGGTACAAGTTGGGGAAACACCGACAAGCCCGGCGCTTCCCCGTACTCTCCCTCACATCTCGCCCTCTCCAAGTCTACTAGCTAGCTAGGGCCTAAGCCCCTTTGGAGTGGTGCTCTTGTTGTGTAGCTCTTTTCCTTCGGGTGTTGATGTCTAATGAGGGGGGAGAGGTCCTCCTTTTATAGGTGGAGAGGAGGGGTGAGGTTCCTTGGAATATTCCCTTGATCTCCCCTATGGAAAGAACAAACCGTCTCCTCAGCATTGAATTTACCGCCATCCCCACTTGAACCGACCAAAGAAAGGCGGTAAGTAACTGTCGGCAAAGGATGGGGCCAAATGGGCCAGGTGGGGGTGCGGCCGCACCATGACTGGGCCCATTTCGGCTCATCTTCGTTGTGTAGCCTCCAGTGATCCCCTGGACTTGGGCCATGGTGGTTTTGCATGAATTGGAGACAGTTTTCTTTGGGTTTGGGCTTTTTCTCCTCATCTTTGGGCCCTGATTTTACATAGTAGTGGGCCTTCTCCTCTTTGGCTTGCATAGGATGGTTTTTACGCTTTGTTCCTTTGTGCATTGTTAGCCTTTCTTGTGTATTTCTATGGATGCCCTCCTGCAAATGATGACTCACCAAAACTTTGTGGAATTCGTTAGTTATAAGCCCTAGTTCTAAGTTTGGTGTTCATTTGAGTGGATTTTATGCAAATGTTGGTGGTATAAAGTGTTAGTTAAGAACCGCCAACAGAGGTCCAAGACACTAGTGATCTACCAAGCATATGGCACCCTCCAGAAGTGCTTTTCCTATCAATTTTGCAACCCGTATAATCCGAATCGGAATAGCCAACGAGTTGGAAACTAGCTCCTTTAGGATACCAAAGGCCAATGCTTGGTGTGTACTTAAGGTACCTAAGGATTCTTTTAACGGCAACTAAGTGAGCCTCCTCAGGATTGGCTTGGAATCTAGCACACATATACACACTAAACATGATATCGGGCCTAGATGCGGTCAAATATAACAAACTACCAATCATAGAATGGTAGAGAGTTTGATCAACCGAGTTACCTCCCTCATCTAGGTCGAGATGTCCATTAGATGCCATAGGTGTCTTGATTGGTTTACATTCATCCATATTAAACCTCTTGAGAAGATCCTTGGTATACTTCTCTTGAGAGATGAAGGTCCCTTCTCTCATTTGCTTGACTTGAAAACCAAGAAAGAATGTAAGCTCTCCAATCATAGACATCTTGAACTCCTTAGACATCAAGTCACCAAATTCTTTGCAATAATCTTCATTTGTTGAGCCAAATATGATATCATCAACATATACTTGACAAATGAAGATATCTCTATCAACCTTCTTGGTGAATAGTGTGGTGTCGACCTTCCCAATGGTGAAGCCCTTTTCAATAAGGAAATCCCGGAGGCGCTCGTACCAAGCTCTTGGGGCTTGTTTTAGCCCATATAGCGCCTTGGACAACCTATAAACATGATTAGGATATCTAGGGTCTTCAAACCCGGGAGGTTGATCAACATAGACTAGTTTATTTATGAAGCCATTTAAAAATGCACTTTTAACATCCATTTGATATAGTTTCATATTATTGTTGGATGCATATGCAAGAAGGATACGGATGGCTTCAAGTCTTGCAACTGGTGCAAAGGTCTCTCCAAAATCCAATCCTTCAACTCGAGAGAACCCCTTTGCAACTAGCCTTGCCTTGTTCCTCACAACAACGCCTTGATCATCTTGCTTGTTGTAGAACACCCACTTTGTTCCAATAACTCTTGCATCTTGAGGTCGCTCTTCAAGTGTCCATACATGATTGCGGGTGAAGTTGTTCAATTCTTTACCATTGTCACTTCTTATCTTTTTTATCTTCACTTCAAATTCATTTTGTGCTCTCTTGGCAAACTTCTTGAATGATGCCGCAACTTCGGTTTTGTCATGAAGGAAGAACACCCAAGTGTATCTTGAATAATCATCAACTAATACAAGACAATAGAGGTTGCCTCCCAAACTTGCATAAGTTGTTGGTCTAAATAAATCCATGTGGAGAAGCTCTAGCACTCTTGATGTTGACATGTAAGCTTTGGTTGGATGAGTGTTGGCAACTTGCTTGCCGGCTTGACATGCACTACAAAGCTTGTCCTTTTCAAACACAACATCTTTCAAACCTCTAACCAATTCATTCTTCAATAGCTTATTGAGTGTACTCATTCCAACATGTGCAAGCCTTCTATGCCATAGCCACCCAAGTGATGTTTTGGTGAATAGGCATGTCTTCAAGTTGGCATCTTCGAAGGTGAAATCCACAAAATATAGGTTGTTGTATCTAAACCCTTTAAATATAACTTGATCATTATCTTTCTTTGACACAACAACTTCTTTCTCGGTGAATAAACATTGAAAGCCAAGATCACACAATTGCCCAATGGATAGCAAGTTGAAACTTAATGAAGCAACAAGAAGCACATTTGATATTGAGTGATCATTTGATGTTGCAACTTTGCCCAAACCTTGTACTTTGCCCTTTGAATTATCTCCAAAAGTAATTCTTTCCTGATCATCCACTCCATCATCCATTGGTGGCATTGTTGTTGAGACACTAAATGATGACATGCTCTCAAAAATGAAATGCTTAGAGAAGAAAACAAGAGACTCAAGATTGAGAAGAATCATCTTGCCATCGGGTTGTACAAGTTCACCAAAGGTCATGATCTTCAAAGTGAGCTATTCATGAACACCGTGATGAAGATGGACAAGAGTGGCATTGGATTCTTGGCAAAGCAAGAGAAGAAAGTCAAAGGTCAACAACAACAATATGAGCAAAAGCTTAAGCCAAAGAGATGTTTTGAGTGTGGACAAGAAGTACACTTTGTTCATGAATGCGAAACTCCACCACCTCAACCTTTGCCCAAGCATGCTAGACCCTTTTGCCTTCAATGCTCACTACATGCTTAGAAAGGATATTAGTGGAAAGATCAAGGTCATGTTCTTAGGTCCACCAAACAAGAATAGGCCTAAACAAATTTAGGTTGCTAAGTCACTAGTTGAGAAAGTCAAGGGCCCTCATCATGTTTGGGTCCCTAAACAATAATCTTGATCTCCTATGTGTGTAGGTGAACTACAAGACTAGTGGAAGTCATTGGGTTATTGATAGTGGTTGCACACAACATATGATCGGTGACCCTCGTATGTTCACCTCACTTGATGAAGGAGTGGATGATCAGGAAAGAATTACTTTTGGAGATAATTCAAAGGGCAAAGTACAAGGTTTGGGCAAAGTTGCAACATCAAATGATCACTCAATATCAAATGTGCTTCTTGTTGCTTCATTAAGTTTCAACTTGCTATCCATTGGGCAATTGTGTGATCTTGGCTTTCAATGTTTATTCACCGAGAAAGAAGTTGTTGTGTCAAAGAAAGATAATGATCAAGTTATATTTAAAGGGTTTAGATACAACAACCTATATTTTGTGGATTTCACCTTCGAAGATGCCAACTTGAAGACATGCCTATTCACCAAAACATCACTTGGGTGGCTATGGCATAGAAGGCTTGCACATGTTGGAATGAGTACACTCAATAAGCTATTGAAGAATGAATTGGTTAGAGGTTTGAAAGATGTTGTGTTTGAAAAGGACAAGCTTTGTAGTGCATGTCAAGCCGGCAAGCAAGTTGCCAACACTCATCCAACCAAAGCTTACATGTCAACATCAAGAGTGCTAGAGCTTCTCCACATGGATTTATTTAGACCAACAACTTATGCAAGTTTGGGAGGCAACCTCTATTGTCTTGTATTAGTTGATGATTATTCAAGATACACTTGGGTGTTCTTCCTTCATGACAAAACCGAAGTTGCGGCATCATTCAAGAAGTTTGCCAAGAGAGCACAAAATGAATTTGAAGTGAAGATAAAAAAGATAAGAAGTGACAATGGTAAAGAATTGAACAACTTCACCCGCAATCATGTATGGACACTTGAAGAGCGACCTCAAGATGCAAGAGTTATTGGAACAAAGTGGGTGTTCTACAACAAGCAAGATGATCAAGGCGTTGTTGTGAGGAACAAGGCAAGGCTAGTTGCAAAGGGGTTCTCTCGAGTTGAAGGATTGGATTTTGGAGAGACCTTTGCACCAGTTGCAAGACTTGAAGCCATCCGTATCCTTCTTGCATATGCATCCAACAATAATATGAAACTATATCAAATGGATGTTAAAAGTGCATTTTTAAATGGCTTCATAAATAAACTAGTCTATGTTGATCAACCTCCCGGGTTTGAAGACCCTAGATATCCTAATCATGTTTATAGGTTGTCCAAGGCGCTATATGGGCTAAAACAAGCCCCAAGAGCTTGGTACGAGCGCCTCCGGGATTTCCTTATTGAAAAGGGCTTCACCATTGGGAAGGTCGACACCACACTATTCACCAAGAAGGTTGATAGAGATATCTTCATTTGTCAAGTATATGTTGATGATATCATATTTGGCTCAACAAATGAAGATTATTGCAAAGAATTTGGTGACTTGATGTCTAAGGAGTTCAAGATGTCTATGATTGGAGAGCTTACATTCTTTCTTGGTTTTCAAGTCAAGCAAATGAGAGAAGGGACCTTCATCTCTCAAGAGAAGTATACCAAGGATCTTCTCAAGAGGTTTAATATGGATGAATGTAAACCAATCAAGACACCTATGGCATCTAATGGACATCTCGACCTAGATGAGGGAGGTAACTCGGTTGATCAAACTCTCTACCATTCTATGATTGGTAGTTTGTTATATTTGACCGCATCTAGGCCCGATATCATGTTTAGTGTGTATATGTGTGCTAGATTCCAAGCCAATCCTGAGGAGGCTCACTTAGTTGCCGTTAAAAGAATCCTTAGGTACCTTAAGTACACACCAAGCATTGGCCTTTGGTATCCTAAAGGAGCTAGTTTCCAACTCGTTGGCTATTCCGATTCGGATTATACGGGTTGCAAAATTGATAGGAAAAGCACTTCTGGAGGGTGCCATATGCTTGGTAGATCACTAGTGTCTTGGACCTCTGTTGGCGGTTCTTAACTAACACTTTATACCACCAACATTTGCATAAAATCCACTCAAATGAACACCAAACTTAGAACTAGGGCTTATAACTAACGAATTCCACAAAGTTTTGGTGAGTCATCATTTGCAGGAGGGCATCCATAGAAATACACAAGAAAGGCTAACAATGCACAAAGGAACAAAGCGTAAAAACCATCCTATGCAAGCCAAAGAGGAGAAGGCCCACTACTATGTAAAATCAGGGCCCAAAGATGAGGAGAAAAAGCCCAAACCCAAAGAAAACTGTCTCCAATTCATGCAAAACCACCATGGCCCAAGTCCAGGGGATCACTGGAGGCTACACAACGAAGATGAGCCGAAATGGGCCCAGTCATGGTGCGGCCGCACCCCCACCTGGCCCATTTGGCCCCATCCTTTGCCGACAGTTACTTACCGCCTTTCTTTGGTCGGTTCAAGTGGGGATGGCGGTAAATTCAATGCTGAGGAGACGGTTTGTTCTTTCCATAGGGGAGATCAAGGGAATATTCCAAGGAACCTCACCCCTCCTCTCCACCTATAAAAGGAGGACCTCTCCCCCCCTCATTAGACATCAACACCCGAAGGAAAAGAGCTACACAACAAGAGCACCACTCCAAAGGGGCTTAGGCCCTAGCTAGCTAGTAGACTTGGAGAGGGCGAGATGTGAGGGAGAGTACGGGGAAGCGCCGGGCTTGTCGGTGTTTCCCCAACTTGTACCTCGATGAACACCTGTACCTCAACGGGCTATCTCGCTGAGTGAGTGTTCATGGTTCTTATGTTATTAAGTCTTTGTTTAGTTAAGCTTTATTCTTACTTGTTTGCGGGTTCATCGTCCGTCCCCTTGGCGGATACTCTAGTAGAGGGCTCCTGATAAAGACAGATTACCCTGTACGACACTAGAGTAGTAGTCGATAGCGTAGACGTGGTGTCTAGGCTAGCGGCTACCTTCGTTTGCCTCGTGCCCCACGGTTGAGGGGTAGGCGGCAGGTGGTGACAGCCCTGTCCGTCCCTTGTAATCCCCCATGTTCGGGTTCGGCGTAGAGCTACAGGCCGACCTCGCCTGGCAGACCAGGTGTGATCCAATGCCCGAAGTAAGCAAGTAGAAGTAGAGTTTATCTATCCTTAGACCCTAAAAACATAGGAATCCATCTCAACCTCTACCAACTCTACCCTTGTGTTGTCTTTGGACGAATTAGCTAGAAGAATACCTCCGTTCCCTGTGGAAAATACGATACCCTGAATACTTCCGGGTGAAGTGCTACAACGGTACTTCCGTGCGCTTGTGGATTATTTCTGTATGCGTTAAGAAATACCAACAACCTTCAAAAAGCAAAATTGTGTTGCCTTATCCACCACCGAGGCGGAGTACATTGCCGCGGGTGCTTGTTGTGCTCAAATCCTTTATATGAAGCAAATCCTTCTAGACTATGGTGTAGTCCTAGAAAAGGTTCCTCTTTTGTGTGATAACGAGAGCGCCGTAAAACTTGCTAAGAACCCGGTTCAACACTCTCACACCAAGCACATAGATATCCATCATCACTTCCTTAGAGATCACGTTGCTAAGAATGATATATCATTAGAAGGTGTAAGGGCAGAAGATCAATTGGCGGATATCTTCACAAAACCACTAGATGAGGCACAGTTGGGGAAACACCGACAAGCCCGGCGCTTCCCCGTACTCTCCCTCACATCTCGCCCTCTCCAAGTCTACTAGCTAGCTAGGGCCTAAGCCCCTTTGGAGTGGTGCTCTTGTTGTGTAGCTCTTTTCCTTCGGGTGTTGATGTCTAATGAGGGGGGGAGAGGTCCTCCTTTTATAGGTGGAGAGGAGGGGTGAGGTTCCTTGGAATATTCCCTTGATCTCCCCTATGGAAAGAACAAACCGTCTCCTCAGCATTGAATTTACCGCCATCCCCACTTGAACCGACCAAAGAAAGGCGGTAAGTAACTGTCGGCAAAGGATGGGGCCAAATGGGCCAGGTGGGGGTGCGGCCGCACCATGACTGGGCCCATTTCGGCTCATCTTCGTTGTGTAGCCTCCAGTGATCCCCTGGACTTGGGCCATGGTGGTTTTGCATGAATTGGAGACAGTTTTCTTTGGGTTTGGGCTTTTTCTCCTCATCTTTGGGCCCTGATTTTACATAGTAGTGGGCCTTCTCCTCTTTGGCTTGCATAGGATGGTTTTTACGCTTTGTTCCTTTGTGCATTGTTAGCCTTTCTTGTGTATTTCTATGGATGCCCTCCTGCAAATGATGACTCACCAAAACTTTGTGGAATTCGTTAGTTATAAGCCCTAGTTCTAAGTTTGGTGTTCATTTGAGTGGATTTTATGCAAATGTTGGTGGTATAAAGTGTTAGTTAAGAACCGCCAACAGAGGTCCAAGACACTAGTGATCTACCAAGCATATGGCACCCTCCAGAAGTGCTTTTCCTATCAATTTTGCAACCCGTATAATCCGAATCGGAATAGCCAACGAGTTGGAAACTAGCTCCTTTAGGATACCAAAGGCCAATGCTTGGTGTGTACTTAAGGTACCTAAGGATTCTTTTAACGGCAACTAAGTGAGCCTCCTCAGGATTGGCTTGGAATCTAGCACACATATACACACTAAACATGATATCGGGCCTAGATGCGGTCAAATATAACAAACTACCAATCATAGAATGGTAGAGAGTTTGATCAACCGAGTTACCTCCCTCATCTAGGTCGAGATGTCCATTAGATGCCATAGGTGTCTTGATTGGTTTACATTCATCCATATTAAACCTCTTGAGAAGATCCTTGGTATACTTCTCTTGAGAGATGAAGGTCCCTTCTCTCATTTGCTTGACTTGAAAACCAAGAAAGAATGTAAGCTCTCCAATCATAGACATCTTGAACTCCTTAGACATCAAGTCACCAAATTCTTTGCAATAATCTTCATTTGTTGAGCCAAATATGATATCATCAACATATACTTGACAAATGAAGATATCTCTATCAACCTTCTTGGTGAATAGTGTGGTGTCGACCTTCCCAATGGTGAAGCCCTTTTCAATAAGGAAATCCCGGAGGCGCTCGTACCAAGCTCTTGGGGCTTGTTTTAGCCCATATAGCGCCTTGGACAACCTATAAACATGATTAGGATATCTAGGGTCTTCAAACCCGGGAGGTTGATCAACATAGACTAGTTTATTTATGAAGCCATTTAAAAATGCACTTTTAACATCCATTTGATATAGTTTCATATTATTGTTGGATGCATATGCAAGAAGGATACGGATGGCTTCAAGTCTTGCAACTGGTGCAAAGGTCTCTCCAAAATCCAATCCTTCAACTCGAGAGAACCCCTTTGCAACTAGCCTTGCCTTGTTCCTCACAACAACGCCTTGATCATCTTGCTTGTTGTAGAACACCCACTTTGTTCCAATAACTCTTGCATCTTGAGGTCGCTCTTCAAGTGTCCATACATGATTGCGGGTGAAGTTGTTCAATTCTTTACCATTGTCACTTCTTATCTTTTTTATCTTCACTTCAAATTCATTTTGTGCTCTCTTGGCAAACTTCTTGAATGATGCCGCAACTTCGGTTTTGTCATGAAGGAAGAACACCCAAGTGTATCTTGAATAATCATCAACTAATACAAGACAATAGAGGTTGCCTCCCAAACTTGCATAAGTTGTTGGTCTAAATAAATCCATGTGGAGAAGCTCTAGCACTCTTGATGTTGACATGTAAGCTTTGGTTGGATGAGTGTTGGCAACTTGCTTGCCGGCTTGACATGCACTACAAAGCTTGTCCTTTTCAAACACAACATCTTTCAAACCTCTAACCAATTCATTCTTCAATAGCTTATTGAGTGTACTCATTCCAACATGTGCAAGCCTTCTATGCCATAGCCACCCAAGTGATGTTTTGGTGAATAGGCATGTCTTCAAGTTGGCATCTTCGAAGGTGAAATCCACAAAATATAGGTTGTTGTATCTAAACCCTTTAAATATAACTTGATCATTATCTTTCTTTGACACAACAACTTCTTTCTCGGTGAATAAACATTGAAAGCCAAGATCACACAATTGCCCAATGGATAGCAAGTTGAAACTTAATGAAGCAACAAGAAGCACATTTGATATTGAGTGATCATTTGATGTTGCAACTTTGCCCAAACCTTGTACTTTGCCCTTTGAATTATCTCCAAAAGTAATTCTTTCCTGATCATCCACTCCTTCATCAAGTGAGGTGAACATACGAGGGTCACCGATCATATGTTGTGTGCAACCACTATCAATAACCCAATGACTTCCACTAGTCTTGTAGTTCACCTACACACATAGGAGATCAAGATTATTGTTTAGGGACCCAAACATGATGAGGGCCCTTGACTTTCTCAACTAGTGACTTAGCAACCTAAATTTGTTTAGGCCTATTCTTGTTTGGTGGACCTAAGAACATGACCTTGATCTTTCCACTAATATCCTTTCTAAGCATGTAGTGAGCATTGAAGGCAAAAGGGTCTAGCATGCTTGGGCAAAGGTTGAGGTGGTGGAGTTTCGCATTCATGAACAAAGTGTACTTCTTGTCCACACTCAAAACATCTCTTTGGCTTAAGCTTTTGCTCATATTGTTGTTGTTGACCTTTGACTTTCTTCTCTTGCTTTGCCAAGAATCCAATGCCACTCTTGTCCATCTTCATCACGGTGTTCATGAATAGCTCACTTTGAAGATCATGACCTTTGGTGAACTTGTACAACCCGATGGCAAGATGATTCTTCTCAATCTTGAGTCTCTTGTTTTCTTCTCTAAGCATTTCATTTTTGAGAGCATGTCATCATTTAGTGTCTCAACAACAATGCCACCAATGGATGATGGAGTGGATGATCAGGAAAGAATTACTTTTGGAGATAATTCAAAGGGCAAAGTACAAGGTTTGGGCAAAGTTGCAACATCAAATGATCACTCAATATCAAATGTGCTTCTTGTTGCTTCATTAAGTTTCAACTTGCTATCCATTGGGCAATTGTGTGATCTTGGCTTTCAATGTTTATTCACCGAGAAAGAAGTTGTTGTGTCAAAGAAAGATAATGATCAAGTTATATTTAAAGGGTTTAGATACAACAACCTATATTTTGTGGATTTCACCTTCGAAGATGCCAACTTGAAGACATGCCTATTCACCAAAACATCACTTGGGTGGCTATGGCATAGAAGGCTTGCACATGTTGGAATGAGTACACTCAATAAGCTATTGAAGAATGAATTGGTTAGAGGTTTGAAAGATGTTGTGTTTGAAAAGGACAAGCTTTGTAGTGCATGTCAAGCCGGCAAGCAAGTTGCCAACACTCATCCAACCAAAGCTTACATGTCAACATCAAGAGTGCTAGAGCTTCTCCACATGGATTTATTTAGACCAACAACTTATGCAAGTTTGGGAGGCAACCTCTATTGTCTTGTATTAGTTGATGATTATTCAAGATACACTTGGGTGTTCTTCCTTCATGACAAAACCGAAGTTGCGGCATCATTCAAGAAGTTTGCCAAGAGAGCACAAAATGAATTTGAAGTGAAGATAAAAAAGATAAGAAGTGACAATGGTAAAGAATTGAACAACTTCACCCGCAATCATGTATGGACACTTGAAGAGCGACCTCAAGATGCAAGAGTTATTGGAACAAAGTGGGTGTTCTACAACAAGCAAGATGATCAAGGCGTTGTTGTGAGGAACAAGGCAAGGCTAGTTGCAAAGGGGTTCTCTCGAGTTGAAGGATTGGATTTTGGAGAGACCTTTGCACCAGTTGCAAGACTTGAAGCCATCCGTATCCTTCTTGCATATGCATCCAACAATAATATGAAACTATATCAAATGGATGTTAAAAGTGCATTTTTAAATGGCTTCATAAATAAACTAGTCTATGTTGATCAACCTCCCGGGTTTGAAGACCCTAGATATCCTAATCATGTTTATAGGTTGTCCAAGGCGCTATATGGGCTAAAACAAGCCCCAAGAGCTTGGTACGAGCGCCTCCGGGATTTCCTTATTGAAAAGGGCTTCACCATTGGGAAGGTCGACACCACACTATTCACCAAGAAGGTTGATAGAGATATCTTCATTTGTCAAGTATATGTTGATGATATCATATTTGGCTCAACAAATGAAGATTATTGCAAAGAATTTGGTGACTTGATGTCTAAGGAGTTCAAGATGTCTATGATTGGAGAGCTTACATTCTTTCTTGGTTTTCAAGTCAAGCAAATGAGAGAAGGGACCTTCATCTCTCAAGAGAAGTATACCAAGGATCTTCTCAAGAGGTTTAATATGGATGAATGTAAACCAATCAAGACACCTATGGCATCTAATGGACATCTCGA
>JAHUYU010002152.1:0-19182 GCA_030439765.1 Tripidium arundinaceum | reverse complement strand
AAGCCCCTTGGCTAGGCTTGGCTCACTCTCTGGGCACTTTTCACAGCTGATACAACCTTATGAGCCTTGCCACTCCTCTCTCACTCATCTCTATTGCTTTGTGCATCCATTTAGTGAGATTGGAGAGATCCTAGTGCTTGTTGCTTTAAGTGATTGCATCTAGTGGCACTTGGGGATCGATTTGCTGTGGTTTTCTTGTTACTCTTGGCGTTTGCCAACACTTAGACGGCTTAGAGCAGCAAGCTAGTGATTGGCTCGAGTTGGTGATTGTTCGAGGCCACACTGGCATTCTTGTGAGGGGTTCTTGACCTTATTCCCCGCGGGAGCTACGAAAAGGTACTCTAGTGGATTGCTCGTGACTTGTGTACCCTCATCTTGTGTTGGTTGTGCGGCTCCCAAGTGTGGATTAGGCGTGTGATGCCTACAAGCAAGTGAACCTCGAGAGAAAAATCTTGTGTCAATTGTCTCCCGGCTTTCTATTGGTATTCATATTGTGGACACTTGCCCGGCTTGGTATACCACACTATCACTAGCTCTTTAGTTTCCTTGCAATTACTTTGTGTTGAGCTTTTGTAGTTGTAGCTCGTGTAGCTAGTTAGCTAGTGTAGTCTAGTTCTTAGTTGTAATTACCTTTGTTAGTTCTCTAGCTAACTTGTGTGTTCCATAGACTTGATAATATACTAGAGTTGTGGTAGGTGGCCTGCAACCCTTGTAGAGCTAGAGCAAAATTCGCTTTACGCCTTTTGTTATACTAATCACTTTGCTCTAGTGTTGTTGTAGAATTTTTTTATAGGCTATTCACCCTCCCTCTTGCCATTTAGGACGTTTTAAGTGGTATCGGAGCCGTGGTCACCGTTTATTTGAGGCTTAACAACCTTCGGTGTCAAAATGGCTCAAATCAACAACACCAAGAGGCCACCCAAATTCGATGGTGAGAATTATGGCTATTGGAAAGCAAAGATGACCACTCATTTGAAATCAATGAATAGAAAGATATGGGAAGTGGTTGACAAGAAGTTTGAGGTTGCAAATCCGGTGCGCCCCACGGCGGCCGAAGAAGAGAAGCTCCAAAACAATGATATTGCTCTTAGTGCTATTCATGATGCAATTGATCCAAAGGTATTTGAGCAAATCAAAGATGTTGAGTCCGCTCATGAGGCATGGAAGAGGCTAGAAGAATCATTTGAAGGTATACAAGCGGTCAAGAGTGCCAAGTCATACATTCTAAAAGAGAAGTTCACAAGCTTCAAGATGCAAGATGGAGAGACCGTGGCGGAGATGTTCTATAGGCTCCAAGTAATTGTGAATGATATCAAGAGCCTAGGAGAAGAGGTGAAGGACAAGGACTTCTCACACAAATTTCTAAGGTGCTTGCCTCCAAGATTTGATACTCTGGTCACCATACTTGTGAGAAGTGGCTTGAATACAATGACCCCAAACCAAGTACTAGGTGATGTGGTCACTCAAGACACATACCGTGTGGAAAGGGATAGGGTTAGCCAAGAGGATGAGAAGAAGAAGAAGAAAAGTGTGGCATTCAGGGCCGCCTCATCATCAAAGGGCAAAAACAACAAGAAGAAAGATGAGTCAAGTGAAGATGAAGGCTCAAGCACAAATGATGAAGATGAAGAAGAAATGGCTCTCTTTGTGAAGAGATTTGGTAAATTCATGAAGAAGAAGGGCTATAGTGCTAGAAAAAGAGAGGCTTCATCTAAGAACAAGGAGGAACCAAGAAGGTGCTTCAAGTGCAAGAGCAAGGATCATCTCATTGCGGATTGCCCATACAATAGTGACAATGATGACAACAAGAAAGGCAAGAAGAAGGAAAAGAAAGAAAAGAAGGAGAAGAAGATGACCTTCAAAAAAAAGAAGAAGGGTCACTCATATTGTGTCACTTGGGATAGTGATGAATCCTCAAGTGATGATGATGATAGTGACAATGAGAAGAAGGTCACCAAGAAGAAGGCATTCGCAAGCATAGCTATCAACAACAAGCCTTCTCTCCTTGATGTTCCATCGACATGCTTTATGGCTAAGGCCACTAAGGTACAATCCGATGATGAGAGCGATAGTGAGAGTGAGGATGAAGAGGAGCCCTCCAAGGAGAAACTCTTTGCCATGTTGGAAGATGCTCATTCTTATATGGAGAAGAAGAGAAAGGAGTACAAAGAATTGTGCAAGAAGCATCAAGCTCTTGAGCAATTCTTTGGGGAGCTAAAGGCAACTCACGAGAGGCTAGTGGAAGCCCATGAGGAGCTTGGAAATGCTCACACTAAGATTGATGAAACTTACTCCTCTCTTGTTAGCCAAGATAAGAAGGAACATATTCAAACATGCAACGTAGGCATAACATGTGATATTCTTGATGAACCTTTCTACAAGCCTATTGTTGTTGCTCCTACTAATCCCTCATGTAGCTCATCCACTACTACTTCAACTATGAGTGATGGTTTCACTTGTGATGCCTCACTTATGGTGAAAAATGAGACTCTCAAGAAAGTGGTCAATGAGCTCACTCACGCTCTAGGCAAGGCCTATGGCGGTGAGGCCCACTTGGTTAAGTGCTTGGGTAGCCAATGCTTCTATCTCAACAAAGAGGGATTAGTAGGAGCAACAACAATAGGCTTGTAGAAAGGTTCATCAAGAATATCACATGTTATGCCTACGTTGCATGTTTGAATATGTTCCTTCTTATCTTGGCTAACAAGAGAGGAGTAAGTTTCATCAATCTTAGTGTGAGCATTTCCAAGCTCCTCATGGGCTTCCACTAGCCTCTCGTGAGTTGCCTTTAGCTCCCCAAAGAATTGCTCAAGAGCTTGATGCTTCTTGCACAATTCTTTGTACTCCTTTCTCTTCTTCTCCATATAAGAATGAGCATCTTCCAACATGGCAAAGAGTTTCTCCTTGGAGGGCTCCTCTTCATCCTCACTCTCACTATCGCTCTCATCATCGGATTGTACCTTAGTGGCCTTAGCCATAAAGCATGTCGATGGAACATCAAGGAGAGAAGGCTTGTTGTTGATAGCTATGCTTGCGAATGCCTTCTTCTTGGTGACCTTCTTCTCATTGTCACTATCATCATCATCACTTGAGGATTCATCACTATCCCAAGTGACACAATATGAGTGACCCTTCTTCTTTTTTTTGAAGGTCATCTTCTTCTCCTTCTTTTCTTTCTTTTCCTTCTTCTTGCCTTTCTTGTTGTCATCATTGTCACTATTGTATGGGCAATCCGCAATGAGATGATCCTTGCTCTTGCACTTGAAGCACCTTCTTGGTTCCTCCTTGTTCTTAGATGAAGCCTCTCTTTTTCTAGCACTATAGCCCTTCTTCTTCATGAATTTACCAAATCTCTTCACAAAGAGAGCCATTTCTTCTTCATCTTCATCATTTGTGCTTGAGCCTTCATCTTCACTTGACTCATCTTTCTTCTTGTTGTTTTTGCCCTTTGATGATGAGGCGGCCCTGAATGCCACACTTTTCTTCTTCTTCTTCTCATCCTCTTGGCTAACCCTATCCCTTTCCACACGGTATGTGTCTTGAGTGACCACATCACCTAGTACTTGGTTTGGGGTCATTGTATTCAAGCCACTTCTCACAAGTATGGTGACCAGAGTATCAAATCTTGGAGGCAAGCACCTTAGAAATTTGTGTGAGAAGTCCTTGTCCTTCACCTCTTCTCCTAGGCTCTTGATATCATTCACAATTACTTGGAGCCTATAGAACATCTCCGCCACGGTCTCTCCATCTTGCATCTTGAAGCTTGTGAACTTCTCTTTTAGAATGTATGACTTGGCACTCTTGACCGCTTGTATACCTTCAAATGATTCTTCTAGCCTCTTCCATGCCTCATGAGCGGACTCAACATCTTTGATTTGCTCAAATACCTTTGGATCAATTGCATCATGAATAGCACTAAGAGCAATATCATTGTTTTGGAGCTTCTCTTCTTCGGCCGCCGTGGGGCGCACCGGATTTGCAACCTCAAACTTCTTGTCAACCACTTCCCATATCTTTCTATTCATTGATTTCAAATGAGTGGTCATCTTTGCTTTCCAATAGCCATAATTCTCACCATCGAATTTGGGTGGCCTCTTGGTGTTGTTGATTTGAGCCATTTTGACACCGAAGGTTGTTAAGCCTCAAATAAACGGTGACCACGGCTCCGATACCACTTAAAACGTCCTAAATGGCAAGAGGGAGGGTGAATAGCCTATAAAAAAATTCTACAACAACACTAGAGCAAAGTGATTAGTATAACAAAAGGCGTAAAGCGAATTTTGCTCTAGCTCTACAAGGGTTGCAGGCCACCTACCACAACTCTAGTATATTATCAAGTCTATGGAACACACAAGTTAGCTAGAGAACTAACAAAGGTAATTACAACTAAGAACTAGACTACACTAGCTAACTAGCTACACGAGCTACAACTACAAAAGCTCAACACAAAGTAATTGCAAGGAAACTAAAGAGCTAGTGATAGTGTGGTATACCAAGCCGGGCAAGTGTCCACAATATGAATACCAATAGAAAGCCGGGAGACAATTGACACAAGATTTTTCTCTCGAGGTTCACTTGCTTGTAGGCATCACACGCCTAATCCACACTTGGGAGCCGCACAACCAACACAAGATGAGGGTACACAAGTCACGAGCAATCCACTAGAGTACCTTTTCGTAGCTCCCGCGGGGAATAAGGTCAAGAACCCCTTCGCAGCTCTAACGGCTAGTTGAAGCTTGGGGCTTCTTTTGAAGCCCCTTGGCTAGGCTTGGCTCACTCTCTGGGCACTTTTCACAGCTGATACAACCTTATGAGCCTTGCCACTCCTCTCTCACTCATCTCTATTGCTTTGTGCATCCATTTAGTGAGATTGGAGAGATCCTAGTGCTTGTTGCTTTAAGTGATTGCATCTAGTGGCACTTGGGGATCGATTTGCTGTGGTTTTCTTGTTACTCTTGGCGTTTGCCAACACTTAGACGGCTTAGAGCAGCAAGCTAGTGATTGGCTCGAGTTGGTGATTGTTCGAGGCCACACTGGCATTCTTGTGAGGGGTTCTTGACCTTATTCCCCGCGGGAGCTACGAAAAGGTACTCTAGTGGATTGCTCGTGACTTGTGTACCCTCATCTTGTGTTGGTTGTGCGGCTCCCAAGTGTGGATTAGGCGTGTGATGCCTACAAGCAAGTGAACCTCGAGAGAAAAATCTTGTGTCAATTGTCTCCCGGCTTTCTATTGGTATTCATATTGTGGACACTTGCCCGGCTTGGTATACCACACTATCACTAGCTCTTTAGTTTCCTTGCAATTACTTTGTGTTGAGCTTTTGTAGTTGTAGCTCGTGTAGCTAGTTAGCTAGTGTAGTCTAGTTCTTAGTTGTAATTACCTTTGTTAGTTCTCTAGCTAACTTGTGTGTTCCATAGACTTGATAATATACTAGAGTTGTGGTAGGTGGCCTGCAACCCTTGTAGAGCTAGAGCAAAATTCGCTTTACGCCTTTTGTTATACTAATCACTTTGCTCTAGTGTTGTTGTAGAATTTTTTTATAGGCTATTCACCCTCCCTCTTGCCATTTAGGACGTTTTAAGTGGTATCGGAGCCGTGGTCACCGTTTATTTGAGGCTTAACAACCTTCGGTGTCAAAATGGCTCAAATCAACAACACCAAGAGGCCACCCAAATTCGATGGTGAGAATTATGGCTATTGGAAAGCAAAGATGACCACTCATTTGAAATCAATGAATAGAAAGATATGGGAAGTGGTTGACAAGAAGTTTGAGGTTGCAAATCCGGTGCGCCCCACGGCGGCCGAAGAAGAGAAGCTCCAAAACAATGATATTGCTCTTAGTGCTATTCATGATGCAATTGATCCAAAGGTATTTGAGCAAATCAAAGATGTTGAGTCCGCTCATGAGGCATGGAAGAGGCTAGAAGAATCATTTGAAGGTATACAAGCGGTCAAGAGTGCCAAGTCATACATTCTAAAAGAGAAGTTCACAAGCTTCAAGATGCAAGATGGAGAGACCGTGGCGGAGATGTTCTATAGGCTCCAAGTAATTGTGAATGATATCAAGAGCCTAGGAGAAGAGGTGAAGGACAAGGACTTCTCACACAAATTTCTAAGGTGCTTGCCTCCAAGATTTGATACTCTGGTCACCATACTTGTGAGAAGTGGCTTGAATACAATGACCCCAAACCAAGTACTAGGTGATGTGGTCACTCAAGACACATACCGTGTGGAAAGGGATAGGGTTAGCCAAGAGGATGAGAAGAAGAAGAAGAAAAGTGTGGCATTCAGGGCCGCCTCATCATCAAAGGGCAAAAACAACAAGAAGAAAGATGAGTCAAGTGAAGATGAAGGCTCAAGCACAAATGATGAAGATGAAGAAGAAATGGCTCTCTTTGTGAAGAGATTTGGTAAATTCATGAAGAAGAAGGGCTATAGTGCTAGAAAAAGAGAGGCTTCATCTAAGAACAAGGAGGAACCAAGAAGGTGCTTCAAGTGCAAGAGCAAGGATCATCTCATTGCGGATTGCCCATACAATAGTGACAATGATGACAACAAGAAAGGCAAGAAGAAGGAAAAGAAAGAAAAGAAGGAGAAGAAGATGACCTTCAAAAAAAAGAAGAAGGGTCACTCATATTGTGTCACTTGGGATAGTGATGAATCCTCAAGTGATGATGATGATAGTGACAATGAGAAGAAGGTCACCAAGAAGAAGGCATTCGCAAGCATAGCTATCAACAACAAGCCTTCTCTCCTTGATGTTCCATCGACATGCTTTATGGCTAAGGCCACTAAGGTACAATCCGATGATGAGAGCGATAGTGAGAGTGAGGATGAAGAGGAGCCCTCCAAGGAGAAACTCTTTGCCATGTTGGAAGATGCTCATTCTTATATGGAGAAGAAGAGAAAGGAGTACAAAGAATTGTGCAAGAAGCATCAAGCTCTTGAGCAATTCTTTGGGGAGCTAAAGGCAACTCACGAGAGGCTAGTGGAAGCCCATGAGGAGCTTGGAAATGCTCACACTAAGATTGATGAAACTTACTCCTCTCTTGTTAGCCAAGATAAGAAGGAACATATTCAAACATGCAACGTAGGCATAACATGTGATATTCTTGATGAACCTTTCTACAAGCCTATTGTTGTTGCTCCTACTAATCCCTCTTTGTTGAGATAGAAGCATTGGCTACCCAAGCACTTAACCAAGTGGGCCTCACCGCCATAGGCCTTGCCTAGAGCGTGAGTGAGCTCATTGACCACTTTCTTGAGAGTCTCATTTTTCACCATAAGTGAGGCATCACAAGTGAAACCATCACTCATAGTTGAAGTAGTAGTGGATGAGCTACATGAGGGATTAGTAGGAGCAACAACAATAGGCTTGTAGAAAGGTTCATCAAGAATATCACATGTTATGCCTACGTTGCATGTTTGAATATGTTCCTTCTTATCTTGGCTAACAAGAGAGGAGTAAGTTTCATCAATCTTAGTGTGAGCATTTCCAAGCTCCTCATGGGCTTCCACTAGCCTCTCGTGAGTTGCCTTTAGCTCCCCAAAGAATTGCTCAAGAGCTTGATGCTTCTTGCACAATTCTTTGTACTCCTTTCTCTTCTTCTCCATATAAGAATGAGCATCTTCCAACATGGCAAAGAGTTTCTCCTTGGAGGGCTCCTCTTCATCCTCACTCTCACTATCGCTCTCATCATCGGATTGTACCTTAGTGGCCTTAGCCATAAAGCATGTCGATGGAACATCAAGGAGAGAAGGCTTGTTGTTGATAGCTATGCTTGCGAATGCCTTCTTCTTGGTGACCTTCTTCTCATTGTCACTATCATCATCATCACTTGAGGATTCATCACTATCCCAAGTGACACAATATGAGTGACCCTTCTTCTTTTTTTTGAAGGTCATCTTCTTCTCCTTCTTTTCTTTCTTTTCCTTCTTCTTGCCTTTCTTGTTGTCATCATTGTCACTATTGTATGGGCAATCCGCAATGAGATGATCCTTGCTCTTGCACTTGAAGCACCTTCTTGGTTCCTCCTTGTTCTTAGATGAAGCCTCTCTTTTTCTAGCACTATAGCCCTTCTTCTTCATGAATTTACCAAATCTCTTCACAAAGAGAGCCATTTCTTCTTCATCTTCATCATTTGTGCTTGAGCCTTCATCTTCACTTGACTCATCTTTCTTCTTGTTGTTTTTGCCCTTTGATGATGAGGCGGCCCTGAATGCCACACTTTTCTTCTTCTTCTTCTCATCCTCTTGGCTAACCCTATCCCTTTCCACACGGTATGTGTCTTGAGTGACCACATCACCTAGTACTTGGTTTGGGGTCATTGTATTCAAGCCACTTCTCACAAGTATGGTGACCAGAGTATCAAATCTTGGAGGCAAGCACCTTAGAAATTTGTGTGAGAAGTCCTTGTCCTTCACCTCTTCTCCTAGGCTCTTGATATCATTCACAATTACTTGGAGCCTATAGAACATCTCCGCCACGGTCTCTCCATCTTGCATCTTGAAGCTTGTGAACTTCTCTTTTAGAATGTATGACTTGGCACTCTTGACCGCTTGTATACCTTCAAATGATTCTTCTAGCCTCTTCCATGCCTCATGAGCGGACTCAACATCTTTGATTTGCTCAAATACCTTTGGATCAATTGCATCATGAATAGCACTAAGAGCAATATCATTGTTTTGGAGCTTCTCTTCTTCGGCCGCCGTGGGGCGCACCGGATTTGCAACCTCAAACTTCTTGTCAACCACTTCCCATATCTTTCTATTCATTGATTTCAAATGAGTGGTCATCTTTGCTTTCCAATAGCCATAATTCTCACCATCGAATTTGGGTGGCCTCTTGGTGTTGTTGATTTGAGCCATTTTGACACCGAAGGTTGTTAAGCCTCAAATAAACGGTGACCACGGCTCCGATACCACTTAAAACGTCCTAAATGGCAAGAGGGAGGGTGAATAGCCTATAAAAAAATTCTACAACAACACTAGAGCAAAGTGATTAGTATAACAAAAGGCGTAAAGCGAATTTTGCTCTAGCTCTACAAGGGTTGCAGGCCACCTACCACAACTCTAGTATATTATCAAGTCTATGGAACACACAAGTTAGCTAGAGAACTAACAAAGGTAATTACAACTAAGAACTAGACTACACTAGCTAACTAGCTACACGAGCTACAACTACAAAAGCTCAACACAAAGTAATTGCAAGGAAACTAAAGAGCTAGTGATAGTGTGGTATACCAAGCCGGGCAAGTGTCCACAATATGAATACCAATAGAAAGCCGGGAGACAATTGACACAAGATTTTTCTCTCGAGGTTCACTTGCTTGTAGGCATCACACGCCTAATCCACACTTGGGAGCCGCACAACCAACACAAGATGAGGGTACACAAGTCACGAGCAATCCACTAGAGTACCTTTTCGTAGCTCCCGCGGGGAATAAGGTCAAGAACCCCTCACAAGAATGCCAGTGTGGCCTCGAACAATCACCAACTCGAGCCAATCACTAGCTTGCTGCTCTAAGCCGTCTAAGTGTTGGCAAACGCCAAGAGTAACAAGAAAACCACAGCAAATCGATCCCCAAGTGCCACTAGATGCAATCACTTAAAGCAACAAGCACTAGGATCTCTCCAATCTCACTAAATGGATGCACAAAGCAATAGAGATGAGTGAGAGAGGAGTGGCAAGGCTCATAAGGTTGTATCAGCTGTGAAAAGTGCCCAGAGAGTGAGCCAAGCCTAGCCAAGGGGCTTCAAAAGAAGCCCCAAGCTTCAACTAGCCGTTAGAGCTGCGAAGGGGTACCGGACCCTGGGTCCGAACCCTAACTCGGGCCATTCGGACCATGCCCGCTGGGTCCGGATCCTCTCAACTTTGAACGACAGCATGCCACGCGTCCAGTAGCCGTTACACGGCTCCGGACTCACCGTCCGGCCCGAGGAACAGTGGCCACTCCAGACCAAGCAGCCAGGGTCCGGTTCAACTCAACTTTTAACCTCGCATCGCCACATGTCCTCGCGTTTGAAACTAGCCATTGCTATGTGAAGCAGCTCTTCCTGCGCATCCAGACTCACAGCTCTGGACCGTGCACAGTGACCGTCCGGACTAACGAACTCGAGGGTTCGGACGACTCCAGTAAGGTTCCCGAGAGCCAAATTGGCTCCGGACTCAGTACTGCCTGGCCATTCGGACCACGACTCTGAGTCCGGACCTCCCTCATCTCTTCTATCAATGCCACGTGTTACGGGGTGTCTCCAACCGGACTGAGGGCCTTTGGTCCGGTTGCTTCGCGCGCCCAGAGTTCGGACTAGTGCCGCAGCACTGCTCACCTAGGGTTTGGTTCCGGACCCATCACCGATGGTCCGGACCACCCAAAACCCATGGTCTGGAGCTCCTGTCTCCTCCATTTCAACTTCTTTTTTCCACCCTTGCTTCCATGTCCTAACACCAAAGTGTTCCACCACTTGTGCACGTGTGTTAGCATTTTCCAAAGCATTTTTCAAGGGTTTAGTTAGTCCATACTAGGTCCTAATGCATATGCATGAAATGATGTCACCTAGTGGCACTTGATAACCGTTTTAACCATGATTTCCCCCCTCTTCATATACGGCTATCTATCCTAAATGTGATCACACTCTCTATAGTGTCTTGATCACTAAACCAAAATGGTCCTTATGCTTTATACTTTTGCCTTGACCATTTTGCTTTTCTCTTTCTTCTTTTCTTCTCTTTAATGGAGCACTTGATCACCACCAAGTCTTAGGCCATCACCATCTTCACCATTGTTTGCCTCTTGCTCCATCTTGGCTTTGGACCATCCTTTCTATGCTACACACAATTACCATAGGATTAGTCCAAATAGGTTTCATCAATTATCCAAAACCAAACTAGGGCTTTTAGTGGGGCCGTGCGCTTTCGAGCAGCGCGGTCCTCCACCACGGCACCAGCCGCGCTGCCGGCACCACTTGACCCGGCCCCAGCGTCGGTCTCCAAGAATATGTCGGGGACGCCCCGAAGGACCTGCAGCTCATCGTCATCGCCCTCGTCGTCGTCCTCCTCATCCTCGTCCTCTTCCAGCGATGAGAGCCGACGCTTTTGCCGCTGCTCGTTCTGCCGTGCCTTCTTCCGCTTCGGCACTTCTGCTCGTTAGCATCCGCCTTCTGCTGGGCGGTGCACTCGGCTCCTCTAGAGCCAGGGAGGCGGAACTTGGAGTGGCACGCCGGCACGGCCTGCACAAACATGATCGATGAAGCCCACACAGCGAGCAGCAACCTCAAACTAAGGAGAGCGCCAGGAAAAGCAGCTTACCAGGCTCGGACGGAAGGCTGCTGAAAATGCAACCGGGGCACCATTGACCTCGATAGTGACCCCAAAAGTGACCAAGCCCGCCACCCGCTCCTCCACGTCGTTAGCACTCAGCTCCGTCCCCGTCTCACGGGTCAGATCCCTGACCTCGGAGTATCTGAACAGCGGGTGAGCGCGCTTTTTTAGCGGTTGAATAGGCCACTCAAACAGGCTCCAAAGGATCTTGACCCCATTATGCCCGACCAACACCCGGTCGCAAAGGACACCCATGGCCTCATCCACCTGGCGGTGCCGGTCCGACGCGCACTCCCAGCTCCAGGACTCCTGACGAACCGACGGGCTGCCAAAGAAGGGAGGGAGCAGGGTGTCGGCGTCATCAAGGATATAGAACCAGTTGGCGTGCCAACCCTGGTTCGAATCCTTGAGTGGCAGACGAGGATACTAGTCGAAGATCCCACTGCACATCTGGATCGTCAGGCTGCCTAGAGGGGCGAGAACGTCATCAGACGCCTTCACCCTCTGACCGCGGACCTCAAAGATCCGCCGGAACAGGTCCTTGGAGGGCTTGATTCCGAGGAAGCTGTTGACGGTCGTTAAGTATCAATTTCTATGGGTCAACAAGAACTAAAAAGGACTTAATTGAATCATCACCATAGACTTAGGGGGTCTAACTGACAGATTTCCACTAGTTTTGGTGAGTTTGTGTTTTTACAGGGGAGTTATCAGGAAATGAACCAAGGAAGGTCCATAAACAAAGTTTACATCAAGATAATCAAGCCTGCGGTAATTTTCCGTAATGAGATGGACCTAAGAAGCAATTGGGCCGAACGGGAGGTGAGACGGGGCCCAGCCCAGGGCGCCCGCCCTAGGCCCTAGGCCCTAGGGCGCCCGCCCTGCCCTGGTGGCCAATCAGAGCCAACCTCGCGGATTATGCTCCACCGCCTCTAAGGATCAAGGAGAACCGTGCGATCAAGGTCGGTTTGATCCGACGGCCGACGTTCATTTGAAAGGGCTATATAAGCCGAGGCGATCCACCCCCAGGGAGGAGGAGAAATCATTATTAGAGGAAACCATCAAAGTTAGGGTTTAGAATCCTTCTCTCCACCAGAGAATTAGAATAGCTACTCCCAATTCCTTCAAGTTCTATAGGATTGATTAGATAGATTTAGAGAAGTAGAGCAATTGCGCTCTGGATTTCGGATCTTCGTCATAAAGATTGGTATTATTTCATATATTTCTCTATGACTTTATTCTAATATCATTATGTCTCTATTTATTATGCTCCTAGTTTGCTCTAGTTCTATATTTGATATGGTTATGATTGATAATGAGTTTATGTATAAGTTTGCAAAGCGCTTAGCTCTTGTCGCGCGGGAGTTGAGTGGTAGATCACATGTAAGCATGGTGCTTAGATGCTATTTACCTGCAAATGTATCCTATTGGCTGGGTGTGGTAGTTCGTGGTAGTGACAGTTCTATTGAGTCTTATATAGTCCACTCCCCGTTAGTAGGACAGGCAGAATGTGTATTGCGGAGTAAGTCATGCTATGTTCTGGCTTTCTTTAGCAATGTTCCTTATACATGAATAAAGAGACTTTTATGCTATATATGATTTTATGTGTGCTAGAGTAGATTATGACTTAGTAGATTAGAACATACATAGAAGTTATTCTCTTGCTAGTCCGACGTCACCTTACATTTTATGTGGAGTAGTCTATCTCTAATCTCTGTGTTATTTATCTTGAGCTTATATTTCAATATCTTTATTATCATTATGGCTTACCCCCTGCCGTAGCTGGCGGGCTTTGTGGTCATTCGCGAGGGCTTCTGTTGACACTTGCTAACACCACTTGAATACTAGGTTGTCATCCCCAGCATGGCGCTAGAGTGTACTAAGGTATTTATGAATATAAGGGCTCTCTAGAAAATACATTATTCTATCCGCAAGCGCACAGATAAAATACCCATTGTAGCATCTTACCAAGAGAATATCTCCAGGATCGTTATTTATAATTTTGCGAAGAGGCAAACGCTAAAGGCAAGGCTTGCATTATCAAAAGGGTCAAGACTAGAGATGAACTTGCAAAACATGATTACTAATGAGAAACTCACTCACACAGTCACTTGCTTCGGCAGGGGGTAAGCCATAATGATAATAAAGATATTGAAATATAAGCTCAAGATAAATAACACAGAGATTAGAGATAGACTACTCCACATAAAATGTAAGGTGACGTCGGACTAGCAAGAGAATAACTTCTATGTATGTTCTAATCTACTAAGTCATAATCTACTCTAGCACACATAAAATCATATATAGCATAAAAGTCTCTTTATTCATGTATAAGGAACATTGCTAAAGAAAGCCAGAACATAGCATGACTTACTCCGCAATACACATTCTGCCTGTCCTACTAACGGGGAGTGGACTATATAAGACTCAATAGAACTGTCACTACCACGAACTACCACACCCAGCCAATAGGATACATTTGCAGGTAAATAGCATCTAAGCACCATGCTTACATGTGATCTACCACTCAACTCCCGCGCGACAAGAGCTAAGCGCTTTGCAAACTTATACATAAACTCATTATCAATCATAACCATATCAAATATAGAACTAGAGCAAACTAGGAGCATAATAAATAGAGACATAATGATATTAGAATAAAGTCATAGAGAAATATATGAAATAATACCAATCTTTATGACGAAGATCCGAAATCCAGAGCGCAATTGCTCTACTTCTCTAAATCTATCTAATCAATCCTATAGAACTTGAAGGAATTGGGAGTAGCTATTCTAATTCTCTGGTGGAGAGAAGGATTCTAAACCCTAACTTTGATGGTTTCCTCTAATAATGATTTCTCCTCCTCCCTGGGGGTGGATCGCCTCGGCTTATATAGCCCTTTCAAATGAACGTCGGCCGTCGGATCAAACCGACCTTGATCGCACGGTTCTCCTTGATCCTTAGAGGCGGTGGAGCATAATCCGCGAGGTTGGCTCTGATTGGCCACCAGGGCAGGGCGGGCGCCCTAGGGCCTAGGGCCTAGGGCGGGCGCCCTGGGCTGGGCCCCGTCTCACCTCCCGTTCGGCCCAATTGCTTCTTAGGTCCATCTCATTACGGAAAATTACCGCAGGCTTGATTATCTTGATGTAAACTTTGTTTATGGACCTTCCTTGGTTCATTTCCTGATAACTCCCTGTAAAAACACAAACTCACCAAAACTAGTGGAAATCTGTCAGTTAGACCCCCTAAGTCTATGGTGATGATTCAATTAAGTCCTTTTTAGTTCTTGTTGACCCATAGAAATTGATACTTAACGACCGTCAACAGCTTCCTCGGAATCAAGCCCTCCAAGGACCTGTTCCGGCGGATCTTTGAGGTCCGCGGTCAGAGGGTGAAGGCGTCTGATGACGTTCTCGCCCCTCTAGGCAGCCTGACGATCCAGATGTGCAGTGGGATCTTCGACTAGTATCCTCGTCTGCCACTCAAGGATTCGAACCAGGGTTGGCACGCCAACTGGTTCTATATCCTTGATGACGCCGACACCCTGCTCCCTCCCTTCTTTGGCAGCCCGTCGGTTCGTCAGGAGTCCTGGAGCTGGGAGTGCGCGTCGGACCGGCACCGCCAGGTGGATGAGGCCATGGGTGTCCTTTGCGACCGGGTGTTGGTCGGGCATAATGGGGTCAAGATCCTTTGGAGCCTGTTTGAGTGGCCTATTCAACCGCTAAAAAAGCGCGCTCACCCGCTGTTCAGATACTCCGAGGTCAGGGATCTGACCCGTGAGACGGGGACGGAGCTGAGTGCTAACGACGTGGAGGAGCGGGTGGCGGGCTTGGTCACTTTTGGGGTCACTATCGAGGTCAATGGTGCCCCGGTTGCATTTTCAGCAGCCTTCCGTCCGAGCCTGGTAAGCTGCTTTTCCTGGCGCTCTCCTTAGTTTGAGGTTGCTGCTCGCTGTGTGGGCTTCATCGATCATGTTTGTGCAGGCCGTGCCGGCGTGCCACTCCAAGTTCCGCCTCCCTGGCTCTAGAGGAGCCGAGTGCACCGCCCAGCAGAAGGCGGATGCTAACGAGCAGAAGTGCCGAAGCGGAAGAAGGCACGGCAGAACGAGCAGCGGCAAAAGCGTCGGCTCTCATCGCTGGAAGAGGACGAGGATGAGGAGGACGACGACGAGGGCGATGACGATGAGCTGCAGGTCCTTCGGGGCGTCCCCGACATATTCTTGGAGACCGACGCTGGGGCCGGGTCAAGTGGTGCCGGCAGCGCGGCTGGTGCCGTGGTGGAGGACCGCGCTGCTCGAAAGCGCACGGCCCCACTAAAAGCCCTAGTTTGGTTTTGGATAATTGATGAAACCTATTTGGACTAATCCTATGGTAATTGTGTGTAGCATAGAAAGGATGGTCCAAAGCCAAGATGGAGCAAGAGGCAAACAATGGTGAAGATGGTGATGGCCTAAGACTTGGTGGTGATCAAGTGCTCCATTAAAGAGAAGAAAAGAAGAAAGAGAAAAGCAAAATGGTCAAGGCAAAAGTATAAAGCATAAGGACCATTTTGGTTTAGTGATCAAGACACTATAGAGAGTGTGATCACATTTAGGATAGATAGCCGTATATGAAGAGGGGGGAAATCATGGTTAAAACGGTTATCAAGTGCCACTAGGTGACATCATTTCATGCATATGCATTAGGACCTAGTATGGACTAACTAAACCCTTGAAAAATGCTTTGGAAAATGCTAACACACGTGCACAAGTGGTGGAACACTTTGGTGTTAGGACATGGAAGCAAGGGTGGAAAAAAGAAGTTGAAATGGAGGAGACAGGAGCTCCAGACCATGGGTTTTGGGTGGTCCGGACCATCGGTGATGGGTCCGGAACCAAACCCTAGGTGAGCAGTGCTGCGGCACTAGTCCGAACTCTGGGCGCGCGAAGCAACCGGACCAAAGGCCCTCAGTCCGGTTGGAGACACCCCGTAACACGTGGCATTGATAGAAGAGATGAGGGAGGTCCGGACTCAGAGTCGTGGTCCGAATGGCCAGGCAGTACTGAGTCCGGAGCCAATTTGGCTCTCGGGAACCTTACTGGAGTCGTCCGAACCCTCGAGTTCGTTAGTCCGGACGGTCACTGTGCACGGTCCAGAGCTGTGAGTCTGGATGCGCAGGAAGAGCTGCTTCACATAGCAATGGCTAGTTTCAAACGCGAGGACATGTGGCGATGCGAGGTTAAAAGTTGAGTTGAACCGGACCCTGGCTGCTTGGTCTGGAGTGGCCACTGTTCCTCGGGCCGGACGGTGAGTCCGGAGCCGTGTAACGGCTACTGGACGCGTGGCATGCTGTCGTTCAAAGTTGAGAGGATCCGGACCCAGCGGGCATGGTCCGAATGGCCCGAGTTAGGGTTCGGACCCAGGGTCCGGTACCCCTTCGCAGCTCTAACGGCTAGTTGAAGCTTGGGGCTTCTTTTGAAGCCCCTTGGCTAGGCTTGGCTCACTCTCTGGGCACTTTTCACAGCTGATACAACCTTATGAGCCTTGCCACTCCTCTCTCACTCATCTCTATTGCTTTGTGCATCCATTTAGTGAGATTGGAGAGATCCTAGTGCTTGTTGCTTTAAGTGATTGCATCTAGTGGCACTTGGGGATCGATTTGCTGTGGTTTTCTTGTTACTCTTGGCGTTTGCCAACACTTAGACGGCTTAGAGCAGCAAGCTAGTGATTGGCTCGAGTTGGTGATTGTTCGAGGCCACACTGGCATTCTTGTGAGGGGTTCTTGACCTTATTCCCCGCGGGAGCTACGAAAAGGTACTCTAGTGGATTGCTCGTGACTTGTGTACCCTCATCTTGTGTTGGCAAACGCCAAGAGTAACAAGAAAACCACAGCAAATCGATCCCCAAGTGCCACTAGATGCAATCACTTAAAGCAACAAGCACTAGGATCTCTCCAATCTCACTAAATGGATGCACAAAGCAATAGAGATGAGTGAGAGAGGAGTGGCAAGGCTCATAAGGTTGTATCAGCTGTGAAAAGTGCCCAGAGAGTGAGCCAAGCCTAGCCAAGGGGCTTCAAAAGAAGCCCCAAGCTTCAACTAGCCGTTAGAGCTGCGAAGGGGTACCGGACCCTGGGTCCGAACCCTAACTCGGGCCATTCGGACCATGCCCGCTGGGTCCGGATCCTCTCAACTTTGAACGACAGCATGCCACGCGTCCAGTAGCCGTTACACGGCTCCGGACTCACCGTCCGGCCCGAGGAACAGTGGCCACTCCAGACCAAGCAGCCAGGGTCCGGTTCAACTCAACTTTTAACCTCGCATCGCCACATGTCCTCGCGTTTGAAACTAGCCATTGCTATGTGAAGCAGCTCTTCCTGCGCATCCAGACTCACAGCTCTGGACCGTGCACAGTGACCGTCCGGACTAACGAACTCGAGGGTTCGGACGACTCCAGTAAGGTTCCCGAGAGCCAAATTGGCTCCGGACTCAGTACTGCCTGGCCATTCGGACCACGACTCTGAGTCCGGACCTCCCTCATCTCTTCTATCAATGCCACGTGTTACGGGGTGTCTCCAACCGGACTGAGGGCCTTTGGTCCGGTTGCTTCGCGCGCCCAGAGTTCGGACTAGTGCCGCAGCACTGCTCACCTAGGGTTTGGTTCCGGACCCATCACCGATGGTCCGGACCACCCAAAACCCATGGTCTGGAGCTCCTGTCTCCTCCATTTCAACTTCTTTTTTCCACCCTTGCTTCCATGTCCTAACACCAAAGTGTTCCACCACTTGTGCACGTGTGTTAGCATTTTCCAAAGCATTTTTCAAGGGTTTAGTTAGTCCATACTAGGTCCTAATGCATATGCATGAAATGATGTCACCTAGTGGCACTTGATAACCGTTTTAACCATGATTTCCCCCCTCTTCATATACGGCTATCTATCCTAAATGTGATCACACTCTCTATAGTGTCTTGATCACTAAACCAAAATGGTCCTTATGCTTTATACTTTTGCCTTGACCATTTTGCTTTTCTCTTTCTTCTTTTCTTCTCTTTAATGGAGCACTTGATCACCACCAAGTCTTAGGCCATCACCATCTTCACCATTGTTTGCCTCTTGCTCCATCTTGGCTTTGGACCATCCTTTCTATGCTACACACAATTACCATAGGATTAGTCCAAATAGGTTTCATCAATTATCCAAAACCAAACTAGGGCTTTTAGTGGGGCCGTGCGCTTTCGAGCAGCGCGGTCCTCCACCACGGCACCAGCCGCGCTGCCGGCACCACTTGACCCGGCCCCAGCGTCGGTCTCCAAGAATATGTCGGGGACGCCCCGAAGGACCTGCAGCTCATCGTCATCGCCCTCGTCGTCGTCCTCCTCATCCTCGTCCTCTTCCAGCGATGAGAGCCGACGCTTTTGCCGCTGCTCGTTCTGCCGTGCCTTCTTCCGCTTCGGCACTTCTGCTCGTTAGCATCCGCCTTCTGCTGGGCGGTGCACTCGGCTCCTCTAGAGCCAGGGAGGCGGAACTTGGAGTGGCACGCCGGCACGGCCTGCACAAACATGATCGATGAAGCCCACACAGCGAGCAGCAACCTCAAACTAAGGAGAGCGCCAGGAAAAGCAGCTTACCAGGCTCGGACGGAAGGCTGCTGAAAATGCAACCGGGGCACCATTGACCTCGATAGTGACCCCAAAAGTGACCAAGCCCGCCACCCGCTCCTCCACGTCGTTAGCACTCAGCTCCGTCCCCGTCTCACGGGTCAGATCCCTGACCTCGGAGTATCTGAACAGCGGGTGAGCGCGCTTTTTTAGCGGTTGAATAGGCCACTCAAACAGGCTCCAAAGGATCTTGACCCCATTATGCCCGACCAACACCCGGTCGCAAAG
>JAHUYU010002093.1:0-20619 GCA_030439765.1 Tripidium arundinaceum | reverse complement strand
CACATTTTCACACGCACACACCCCTTGCATGCATGCACACTCTCGTCCTTGCATATCAGTTAACCACCGTCCATTTGCATGCATGCAAAAGCTCATACTAGCTTGCATGCTGACCACCATGCAAAGTTAAGCACGCGCCGTGCATGCCGAGAATCCACCGTCCCCTGCTACGCGCCGCACCGTCCACCACCGTCCACCGTCCTCTCAGCACCATTGTTGCATGTGAAAGGACACCAAAAGCAAGCTGATGGCACAGCCCGCGTCCTGGCCTATAAAAAGGCACGTCAGGTTGCTCTCCCACAGCAGCACGCTCAGCTCGCCACTCGCTTGCCTGCTCTCGCTTCACTTGCCTCGCGTATACCGTATTTGGCCGTGTACACGAGCCGGGCTCGACCGTCGTCGCACGACGAGGTGAGCAGCCCATGAGCATCCCCTTGCTCTTCCCACTCTCCCTGTGGTCTTCTCCTTACTTTCATCCTTGCCTTTGCCTGTGCTGAGCCACTCCCGAGCTCTACGAAAGCTCATGCTAGCTTATCTTCCTTTCCGTGCATGTGTATGTGACACGTGGGTCCTAAGCAATAACTCCACCAAATAGTACACGCATAGTATATACCATGCACTACCAGCCAAGCCAAATGCCCACGTGATCACCCATTCCTTAATCGCGCATTATTCTTTTTCGCGTGATTAAATTTCGGCCATCTTGCAGAGCCACATGCCAACTCCGATTCCAATTATCTCTCTTCAATTTATATCCTGCTCCGTGGCATCGGCATCACTCGCCCGTTCCTCACCTTTCTCTCCCTCTCTCTCGATTCGCCCGATGCACGACAACGGCGCATGCGTCGACCCCACCACCATCGTCCCCGCAGCGCACCCGCACTCGAACCCCCACGCCGACTGCGGCAGCTCGCACACCGCCACGACAGTGGGTCCCACCTCCCACCTTTCTCTTCCTCTTTTTTCTCCATGCATGGCAACAACGCATTCGTATATGCGCAGCAAATAGAGCAAGACAAAGCACCCACCGAGGCAACATCCACTTTTACCATTTACCACGCAAACAAGCAAGACACACAGGCAGCATGCATGTACCACCAGCATGCAAAGCACAAGCAAACAAGTGTCAGCAGTGCACCCACACACACACACACACTTCTCACTCTCAGGTAAACATGCATGCATGCACAACATATACACACATTTTCACACGCACACACCCCTTGCATGCATGCACACTCTCGTCCTTGCATATCAGTTAACCACCGTCCATTTGCATGCATGCAAAAGCTCATACTAGCTTGCATGCTGACCACCATGCAAAGTTAGGCAAGATGAATCATCAACTCAGTCCTTAATCGAGACAAGGCGGATATCTTCATGCTTAACCACAAAAGGTACAAGCCCCAACACCAAGGCATCCCACAAAAGGGATCCCATCCGCCCCATCTCTAGGGTAATCACCATCTATAATTTGTTCATTAACCCTTTCACAATACCCACAATTCATTCTTACAACTCACACAATTTTGCTTTTCAAATCATCGTATTTTAGAAACATAGTGATGAATATCCATGATGAGTACCAAGCCCTAAGCATACTAAATAACGATATTTCGTCATGCTATAATATTTATTCCTAAGTCTGAGCAAGACAATCATCGGGTCATATCAATCCAAGGATGGCTATTCAAACGGGTTTTAGCTAAGCAGCGAAAATACTTTGTACGTATAATCGTACATGCAATATTTAAAACGGCTTCTATGGGTTGTGTTTAAAAAAATAGGATCAACATGCATCAAAGGGGATTAGGTTGGACTTGCCTCCGTCGGCATCCTCGACAAACTCCTGATGAAAGTTCGGGTCCTCGGGTATGGCCTCGAACTCGCGGTACTGGCCTTCAACATTCTCGTTCCCCTCCTCGTTCACTCCGTCAGCTAGAAGCGCGCAACGAACAGAACAGACAAACAAGCACAGATAAATAATCACATAAATTCAAATGAGCTCTAGAAATCATGAAATTTATATGGGAGATAGATCATGATTTTAGATGAATTTAGAAAGAATAATATTTGGAATCGGAGTTGGCATGTGGCTCTGCAAGATGGCCGAAATTTAATCACGCGAAAAAGAATAATGCGCGATTAAGGAATGGGTGATCACGTGGGCATTTGGCTTGGCTGGTAGTGCATGGTATATACTATGCGTGTACTATTTGGTGGAGTTATTGCTTAGGACCCACGTGTCACATACACATGCACGGAAAGGAAGATAAGCTAGCATGAGCTTTCGTAGAGCTCGGGAGTGGCTCAGCACAGGCAAAGGCAAGGATGAAAGTAAGGAGAAGACCACAGGGAGAGTGGGAAGAGCAAGGGGATGCTCATGGGCTGCTCACCTCGTCGTGCGACGACGGTCGAGCCCGGCTCGTGTACACGGCCAAATACGGTATACGCGAGGCAAGTGAAGCGAGAGCAGGCAAGCGAGTGGCGAGCTGAGCGTGCTGCTGTGGGAGAGCAACCTGACGTGCCTTTTTATAGGCCAGGACGCGGGCTGTGCCATCAGCTTGCTTTTGGTGTCCTTTCACATGCAACAATGGTGCTGAGAGGACGGTGGACGGTGGTGGACGGTGCGGCGCGTAGCAGGGGACGGTGGATTCTCGGCATGCACGGCCGGTGCTTAACTTTGCATGGTGGTCAGCATGCAAGCTAGTATGAGCTTTTGCATGCATGCAAATGGACGGTGGTTAACTGATATGCAAGGACGAGAGTGTGCATGCATGCAAGGGGTGTGTGCGTGTGAAAATGTGTGTATATGTTGTGCATGCATGCATGTTTACCTGAGAGTGAGAAGTGTGTGTGTGTGTGTGGGTGCACTGCTGACACTTGTTTGCTTGTGCTTTGCATGCTGGTGGTACATGCATGCTGCCTGTGTGTCTTGCTTGTTTGCGTGGTAAATGGTAAAAGTGGATGTTGCCTCGGTGGGTGCTTTGTCTTGCTCTATTTGCTGCGCATATACGAATGCGTTGTTGCCATGCATGGAGAAAAAAGAGGAAGAGAAAGGTGGGAGGTGGGACCCACTGTCGTGGCGGTGTGCGAGCTGCCGCAGTCGGCGTGGGGGTTCGAGTGCGGGTGCGCTGCGGGGACGATGGTGGTGGGGTCGACGCATGCGCCGTTGTCGTGCATCGGGCGAATCGAGAGAGAGGGAGAGAAAGGTGAGGAACGGGCGAGTGATGCCGATGCCACGGAGCAGGATATAAATTGAAGAGAGATAATTGGGATGGACATAAGATGGACAAGATTTGGAAGGATATAGAGCTTAGATGACTTATAGTTTTCAAAATAGATTTTGAAAATATTTTTGAGCGAGTGATTTTAGAGTTTCAATTTTCGGGATGTTACAGAACCCGAGCGCATCCGACCCACGGGAGAGTGTCTCCGTCTCGCCCGAGCCCCCGAGCACCGCCTCGGGCGCATCCGACCGACGGGAGAGTGTCTCCGTCTCGCCCGAGCCCCCGAGCACCGCCTCGGGCGCATCCGACCCCCGGGAGAGCGTCTCCGTCTCGCCCGAGCCCCCGAGCACCGCCTCGGGCGCATCCGACCCCCGGGAGGGCGTCTCCGTCTCGCCCGAGCCCCCCGAGCATCGCCTCGGGCGCTCGGAGGACTTCCGCCTCGCCCGAGGTACACGTATCACCCCTCGGGCGGAAAAAAGGGGGGCGCCCGTGGCTAGCCGCGCCGCCTCCACCCATAAATGGGGCGGACACGGGTCGTCCCCATACTCGAACTATGGGGGCCCCGGTACAATACGATATGACCCCGGTCATGTCAAACATAACTCGGTGGCCATGTCTCCATGGCAACAGGGAGATACGACCTTTGTGCCGCCTGTCTCTCTCTCTCTGTGCGGAGATTAGGACACGATCTCCGCCCGCCTTCCCACAGTATAAGAACACTCCAGTCCAGCCTGACAACCGTCTGCGGCGTCATTAAACGGGGAGGCAGCAACCGGGCGACCATACCGCCTTCACTGCGAAGGGCGGCCTCCTACCCCGGATAACAAGGGAGGAAGTACGCAGTCTTTAAGTTTTACTTATCCCTTGCCAATCTTTTTCTGTAATCCATGGCTCTCCTTCAGACTATAAAAGGAAGGGCATGGACCTCAATAGAACAACGAGGACAACAGACTCGATAGTCTCGACTCATCTCAACTGTATTAGACAAAACAGCCATCTCAGCCCAACTGAGAACGACTTAGATAGACTGAGAACGGTCTAACACAAACACCAGAGACTTGGGATCCGCTCCCTCTCTCGATCGCTTGTAACCCCTACTATAAGCACCCCCGGTGCAGAGTAACACGAGCAGCATCATACACTGGACGAAGGATGGACAGGGTTGTCACCACCTGCCGCCTACCCCTCAACCTTGGAGCATGAAATGCATTCACCTGTTTCTATATACCCGAGCACCATGCTCGCGTATAGAGAAACTACCCAAGCCCCCGGGTCCCCGACCCTACGGATCGATAGGTAAGAAGCTTGGGCACACCCGAAAGCACGATGAACCGCCACCTCAACTTAACTCTATTTCTTATCATAAACATGATATGAATGATTAAGCATAAAGTTCTACATGGCAACATCATGACATATAAACTATAGAGTAGCTCATATATCAAGATAATATCATGAGAACTATACTCTAGTTTACTTGCATAACTATATCGATAAAGTGAAGGCAAGACTTTGGAGAAATGATTCATCTTATTCATACCAAGATTCTTCTCCAAGGAGTCAAGCTGTCGGTGTCTAAAATGGCGCTCTAGACAGACGGCTAGTGATTTGTTTCTGCGCGTCTGGGCTCGGATGGTTGCGCAAAGCGGACACAAGGATGTATACTGGTTCAGGCAAAAATCGCCCTACGTCCAGTGTATGATGCTGCTCGTGTTACTCTGCACCGGGGTGCTTATAGTAGGGGTTACAAGCGATCGAGAGAGGGAGCGGATCCCAAGTCTCTGGTGTTTGTGTTAGACCGTTCTCAGTCTATCTAAGTCGTTCTCAGTTGGGCTGAGATGGCTGTTTTGTCTAATACAGTTGAGATGAGTCGAGACTATCGAGTCTGTTGTCCTCGTTGTTCTATTGAGGTCCATGCCCTTCCTTTTATAGTCTGAAGGAGAGCCATGGATTACAGAAAAAGATTGGCAAGGGATAAGTAAAACTTAAAGACTGCGTACTTCCTCCCTTGTTATCCGGGGTAGGAGGCCGCCCTTCGCAGTGAAGGCGGTATGGTCGCCCGGTTGCTGCCTCCCCGTTTAATGACGCCGCAGACGGTTGTCAGGCTGGACTGGAGTGTTCTTATACTGTGGGAAGGCGGGCGGAGATCGTGTCCTAATCTCCGCACAGAGAGAGAGAGACAGGCGGCACAAAGGTCGTATCTCCCTGTTGCCATGGAGACATGGCCACCGAGTTATGTTTGACATGACCGGGGTCATATCGTATTGTACCGGGGCCCCCATAGTTCGAGTATGGGGACGACCCGTGTCCGCCCCATTTATGGGTGGAGGCGGCGCGGCTAGCCACGGGCGCCCCCCTTTTTTCCGCCCGAGGGGTGATACGTGTACCTCGGGCGAGGCGGAAGTCCTCCGAGCGCCCGAGGCGATGCTCGGGGGGCTCGGGCGAGACGGAGACGCCCTCCCGGGGGTCGGATGCGCCCGAGGCGGTGCTCGGGGGCTCGGGCGAGACGGAGACGCTCTCCCGGGGGTCGGATGCGCCCGAGGCGGTGCTCGGGGGCTCGGGCGAGACGGAGACACTCTCCCGTCGGTCGGATGCGCCCGAGGCGGTGCTCGGGGGCTCGGGCGAGACGGAGACACTCTCCCGTGGGTCGGATGCGCTCGGGTTCTGTAACATCCCGAAAATTGAAACTCTAAAATCACTCGCTCAAAATATTTTCAAAAATCTATTTTGAAAACTATAAGTCATCTAAGCTCTATATCCTTCCAAATCTTGTCCATCTTATGTCCATCCCAATTATCTCTCTTCAATTTATATCCTGCTCCGTGGCATCGGCATCACTCGCCCGTTCCTCACCTTTCTCTCCCCTCTCTCTCGATTCGCCCGATGCACGACAACGGCGCATGCGTCGACCCCACCACCATCGTCCCCGCAGCGCACCCGCACTCGAACCCCCACGCCGACTGCGGCAGCTCGCACACCGCCACGACAGTGGGTCCCACCTCCCACCTTTCTCTTCCTCTTTTTTCTCCATGCATGGCAACAACGCATTCGTATATGCGCAGCAAATAGAGCAAGACAAAGCACCCACCGAGGCAACATCCACTTTTACCATTTACCACGCAAACAAGCAAGACACACAGGCAGCATGCATGTACCACCAGCATGCAAAGCACAAGCAAACAAGTGTCAGCAGTGCACCCACACACACACACACACTTCTCACTCTCAGGTAAACATGCATGCATGCACACATATACACACATTTTCACACGCACACACCCCTTGCATGCATGCACACTCTCGTCCTTGCATATCAGTTAACCACCGTCCATTTGCATGCATGCAAAAGCTCATACTAGCTTGCATGCTGACCACCATGCAAAGTTAGGCAAGATGAATCATCAACTCAGTCCTTAATCGAGACAAGGCGGATATCTTCATGCTTAACCACAAAAGGTACAAGCCCCAACACCAAGGCATCCCACAAAAGGGATCCCATCCGCCCCATCTCTAGGGTAATCACCATCTATAATTTGTTCATTAACCCTTTCACAATACCCACAATTCATTCTTACAACTCACACAATTTTGCTTTTCAAATCATCGTATTTTAGAAAACATAGTGATGAATATCCATGATGAGTACCAAGCCCTAAGCATACTAAATAACGATATTTCGTCATGCTATAATATTTATTCCTAAGTCTGAGCAAGACAATCATCGGGTCATATCAATCCAAGGATGGCTATTCAAACGGGTTTTAGCTAAGCAGCGAAAATACTTTGTACGTATAATCGTACATGCAATATTTAAAACGGCTTCTATGGGTTGTGTTTAAAAAATAGGATCAACATGCATCAAAGGGGATTAGGTTGGACTTGCCTCCGTCGGCATCCTCGACAAACTCCTGATGAAAGTTCGGGTCCTCGGGTATGGCCTCGAACTCGCGGTACTGGCCTTCAACATTCTCGTTCCCCTCCTCGTTCACTCCGTCAGCTAGAAGCGCGCAACGAACAGAACAGACAAACAAGCACAGATAAATAATCACATAAATTCAAATGAGCTCTAGAAATCATGAAATTTATATGGGAGATAGATCATGATTTAGATGAATTTAGAAAGAATAATATTTGGAATCGGAGTTGGCATGTGGCTCTGCAAGATGGCCGAAATTTAATCACGCGAAAAAGAATAATGCGCGATTAAGGAATGGGTGATCACGTGGGCATTTGGCTTGGCTGGTAGTGCATGGTATATACTATGCGTGTACTATTTGGTGGAGTTATTGCTTAGGACCCACGTGTCACATACACATGCACGGAAAGGAAGATAAGCTAGCATGAGCTTTCGTAGAGCTCGGGAGTGGCTCAGCACAGGCAAAGGCAAGGATGAAAGTAAGGAGAAGACCACAGGGAGAGTGGAAGAGCAAGGGGATGCTCATGGGCTGCTCACCTCGTCGTGCGACGACGGTCGAGCCCGGCTCGTGTACACGGCCAAATACGGTATACGCGAGGCAAGTGAAGCGAGAGCAGGCAAGCGAGTGGCGAGCTGAGCGTGCTGCTGTGGGAGAGCAACCTGACGTGCCTTTTTATAGGCCAGGACGCGGGCTGTGCCATCAGCTTGCTTTTGGTGTCCTTTCACATGCAACAATGGTGCTGAGAGGACGGTGGACGGTGGTGGACGGTGCGGCGCGTAGCAGGGGACGGTGGATTCTCGGCATGCACGGCCGGTGCTTAACTTTGCATGGTGGTCAGCATGCAAGCTAGTATGAGCTTTTGCATGCATGCAAATGGACGGTGGTTAACTGATATGCAAGGACGAGAGTGTGCATGCATGCAAGGGGAGGCAGCAACCGGGCGACCATACCGCCTTCACTGCGAAGGGCGGCCTCCTACCCCGGATAACAAGGGAGGAAGTACGCAGTCTTTAAGTTTTACTTATCCCTTGCCAATCTTTTTCTGTAATCCATGGCTCTCCTTCAGACTATAAAAGGAAGGGCATGGACCTCAATAGAACAACGAGGACAACAGACTCGATAGTCTCGACTCATCTCAACTGTATTAGACAAAACAGCCATCTCAGCCCAACTGAGAACGACTTAGATAGACTGAGAACGGTCTAACACAAACACCAGAGACTTGGGATCCGCTCCCTCTCTCGATCGCTTGTAACCCCTACTATAAGCACCCCGGTGCAGAGTAACACGAGCAGCATCATACACTGGACGTAGGGCGATTTTTGCCTGAACCAGTATACATCCTTGTGTCCGCTTTGCGCAACCATCCGAGCCCAGACGCGCAGAAACAAATCACTAGCCGGTCTGTCTAGAGCGCCATTTTAGACACCGACAGCTTGACTCCTTGGAGAAGAATCTTGGTATGAATAAGATGAATCATTTCTCCAAAGTCTTGCCTTCACTTTATCGATATAGTTATGCAAGTAAACTAGAGTATAGTTCTCATGATATTATCTTGATATATGAGCTACTCTATAGTTTATATGTCATGATGTTGCCATGTAGAACTTTATGCTTAATCATTCATATCATGTTTATGATAAGAAATAGAGTTAAGTTGAGGTGGCGGTTCATCGTGCTTTCGGGTGTGCCCAAGCTTCTTACCTATCGATCCGTAGGGTCGGGGACCCGGGGGGCTTGGGTAGTTTCTCTATACGCGAGCATGGTGCTCGGGTATATAGAAACAGGTGAATGCATTTCATGCTCCAAGGTTGAGGGGTAGGCGGCAGGTGGTGACAACCCTGTCCATCCTTCGTCCAGTGTATGATGCTGCTCGTGTTACTCTGCACCGGGGTGCTTATAGTAGGGGTTACAAGCGATCGAGAGAGGGAGCGGATCCCAAGTCTCTGGTGTTTGTGTTAGACCGTTCTCAGTCTATCTAAGTCGTTCTCAGTTGGGCTGAGATGGCTGTTTTGTCTAATACAGTTGAGATGAGTCGAGACTATCGAGTCTGTTGTCCTCGTTGTTCTATTGAGGTCCATGCCCTTCCTTTTATAGTCTGAAGGAGAGCCATGGATTACAGAAAAAGATTGGCAAGGGATAAGTAAAACTTAAAGACTGCGTACTTCCTCCCTTGTTATCCGGGGTAGGAGGCCGCCCCTTCGCAGTGAAGGCGGTATGGTCGCCCGGTTGCTGCCTCCCCGTTTAATGACGCCGCAGACGGTTGTCAGGCTGGACTGGAGTGTTCTTATACTGTGGGAAGGCGGGCGGAGATCGTGTCCTAATCTCCGCACAGAGAGAGAGAGACAGGCGGCACAAAGGTCGTATCTCCCTGTTGCCATGGAGACATGGCCACCGAGTTATGTTTGACATGACCGGGGTCATATCGTATTGTACCGGGGCCCCCATAGTTCGAGTATGGGGACGACCCGTGTCCGCCCCATTTATGGGTGGAGGCGGCGCGGCTAGCCACGGGCGCCCCCCTTTTTTCCGCCCGAGGGGTGATACGTGTACCTCGGGCGAGGCGGAAGTCCTCCGAGCGCCCGAGGCGATGCTCGGGGGGCTCGGGCGAGACGGAGACGCCCTCCCGGGGGTCGGATGCGCCCGAGGCGGTGCTCGGGGGCTCGGGCGAGACGGAGACGCTCTCCCGGGGGTCGGATGCGCCCGAGGCGGTGCTCGGGGGCTCGGGCGAGACGGAGACACTCTCCCGTCGGTCGGATGCGCCCGAGGCGGTGCTCGGGGGCTCGGGCGAGACGGAGACACTCTCCCGTGGGTCGGATGCGCTCGGGTTCTGTAACATCCCGAAAATTGAAACTCTAAAATCACTCGCTCAAAAATATTTTCAAAATCTATTTTGAAAACTATAAGTCATCTAAGCTCTATATCCTTCCAAATCTTGTCCATCTTATGTCCATCCCAATTATCTCTCTTCAATTTATATCCTGCTCCGTGGCATCGGCATCACTCGCCCGTTCCTCACCTTTCTCTCCCTCTCTCTCGATTCGCCCGATGCACGACAACGGCGCATGCGTCGACCCCACCACCATCGTCCCCGCAGCGCACCCGCACTCGAACCCCCACGCCGACTGCGGCAGCTCGCACACCGCCACGACAGTGGGTCCCACCTCCCACCTTTCTCTTCCTCTTTTTTCTCCATGCATGGCAACAACGCATTCGTATATGCGCAGCAAATAGAGCAAGACAAAGCACCCACCGAGGCAACATCCACTTTTACCATTTACCACGCAAACAAGCAAGACACACAGGCAGCATGCATGTACCACCAGCATGCAAAGCACAAGCAAACAAGTGTCAGCAGTGCACCCACACACACACACACACACTTCTCACTCTCAGGTAAACATGCATGCATGCACAACATATACACACATTTTCACACGCACACACCCCTTGCATGCATGCACACTCTCGTCCTTGCATATCAGTTAACCACCGTCCATTTGCATGCATGCAAAAGCTCATACTAGCTTGCATGCTGACCACCATGCAAAGTTAAGCACCGGCCGTGCATGCCGAGAATCCACCGTCCCCTGCTACGCGCCGCACCGTCCACCACCGTCCACCGTCCTCTCAGCACCATTGTTGCATGTGAAAGGACACCAAAAGCAAGCTGATGGCACAGCCCGCGTCCTGGCCTATAAAAAGGCACGTCAGGTTGCTCTCCCACAGCAGCACGCTCAGCTCGCCACTCGCTTGCCTGCTCTCGCTTCACTTGCCTCGCGTATACCGTATTTGGCCGTGTACACGAGCCGGGCTCGACCGTCGTCACACGACGAGGTGAGCAGCCCATGAGCATCCCCTTGCTCTTCCCACTCTCCCTGTGGTCTTCTCCTTACTTTCATCCTTGCCTTTGCCTGTGCTGAGCCACTCCCGAGCTCTACGAAAGCTCATGCTAGCTTATCTTCCTTTCCGTGCATGTGTATGTGACACGTGGGTCCTAAGCAATAACTCCACCAAATAGTACACGCATAGTATATACCATGCACTACCAGCCAAGCCAAATGCCCACGTGATCACCCATTCCTTAATCGCGCATTATTCTTTTTCGCGTGATTAAATTTCGGCCATCTTGCAGAGCCACATGCCAACTCCGATTCCAAATATTATTCTTTCTAAATTCATCTAAAATCATGATCTATCTCCCATATAAATTTCATGATTTCTAGAGCTCATTTGAATTTATGTGATTATTTATCTGTGCTTGTTTGTCTGTTCTGTTCGTTGCGCGCTTCTAGCTGACGGAGTGAACGAGGAGGGGAACGAGAATGTTGAAGGCCAGTACCGCGAGTTCGAGGCCATACCCGAGGACCCGAACTTTCATCAGGAGTTTGTCGAGGATGCCGACGGAGGCAAGTCCAACCTAATCCCCTTTGATGCATGTTGATCCTATTTTTTTAAACACAACCCATAGAAGCCGTTTTAAATATTGCATGTACGATTATACGTACAAAGTATTTTCGCTGCTTAGCTAAAACCCGTTTGAATAGCCATCCTTGGATTGATATGACCCGATGATTGTCTTGCTCAGACTTAGGAATAAATATTATAGCATGACGAAATATCGTTATTTAGTATGCTTAGGGCTTGGTACTCATCATGGATATTCATCACTATGTTTTCTAAAATACGATGATTTGAAAAGCAAAATTGTGTGAGTTGTAAGAATGAATTGTGGGTATTGTGAAAGGGTTAATGAACAAATTATAGATGGTGATTACCCTAGAGATGGGGCGGATGGGATCCCTTTTGTGGGATGCCTTGGTGTTGGGGCTTGTACCTTTTGTGGTTAAGCATGAAGATATCCGCCTTGTCTCGATTAAGGACTGAGTTGATGATTCATCTTGCCTAACTCATTTTATCGTACAACCACTCGACCCTGTATGCGGCGGGGCTTAGTCTAAATCCCTCTAGTTGGTATGGCAATCACCTGGAGGCAGGTGTGCAACGGGACACTAAGAGATGTATGCGGGAATTGATGTGTTATATGAAATATAAAGAGCTCTGTAAATTATTATGAGATGGTGGTCTTAGTGTTCCCGTGGTGAGCGCCAGTACTCAGCTATGGAGGGTAATGGCTTTGATGGATCTGTGCTTGCACTAAGGTGTTAAGTCACGGTACCCTACTTGTGGTGAAAGTGTACAACCTCTGCAGAGTGTAAAATCTATCCGGATAGCCGTGTCCGCGGTCTCGGACGGGTTATGGTTTGGTTTCAACAACTAGATGGGTTGGGATGAGTGGAAACATGAGAGTGAGTGTGATTTTGGAAATGAATGGCTGTCTGCCATCTGTTGTGGGAACAAAGGGTTCAGCAACACTTAAAATTATGACAAACCCCCTTTTTCAGAAATACTATTATCTATGAAAAATATATATCTTTTGCAAAGGTATTTATAAAATGAAACCCTGCATGTGTCAAAAAGATAGCTTTATGCAAATAAAACCGAGCCTTATCCTTGATATATCCATATGCATATATTGTTATCCCATTCCGTAGGGTAAGGTTGGATTTGCTGAGTACTTTGTACTCACCTTTGCTTTGTTGAACAGAGGAAGACCCAGACTTCATCCCTGAAGTGGCGTACGAATAAGGTCGTGTCTGCACCCAACTAAGCCCGTGGCATTGGGGTTTGCCAGATGTGTAGCGAGTAGTGTGTCTTCTGGGTCTGTTGGACCTATGTTATGTTGTGGTAACTTCTCTGCATGGCATGTCTTCATTGCCAGCGCCTGTCGAGACTACTGCGCTGAAACTTATCTGATGTAATAAATGTGTTACTAGCCTCCTGGGACTAGTATTTGTATCACATTTGAGTTCTCGGATGACCGAGGGCGCTTCAGGTTCTCCCTTAGATTGGGTATCCCCGATATTGATATCCGACACAAGCCCTCCAAGGTAGCTTTGCCTTGCTCTAGAACTACTAAGAAAAAGGTAAAAACTAGAGAGGTGTGCTCAAGATGTTTTGACTCAAGGTGGTGTGTGTGTTATGAGAGCACTACCCCTCCTTTTATACATAAAGGAGGTCGGTTTGGGGTGCCATAAAATAGGAAACTAGCCTACACAGCCTCTACATGTCGGCATGCAACCGCCAGAGAAAGGTGGGCCCGAGGGGAGCCAGTGGCGGTGCGGCCGCACCTTGGCCCGCTCCTCTCGCCACCGCCTTTCTCTGGTGGGCCTCTGGTTGGACCAGGGTCGCCTCCACGTAGGTGTTCGGCCCAAATTTTGCATGAAAGTGGGCTTTTGCTTGGCTCCTTGGTATATGATCTGCGTTACGCTTTCTCTGTTGGCGTATTTTGATTCTTGTTCCACTGTATTTTGGTATAGTCTCTGCAAAATAATAAGCTTCCAATACAAGTGGAACTTTGTCAATAGTAAAAGCATATGTGTCAAAAGTATGTTCATTCCTCCTGCTTTTGGACTATAATTGGCGGTCGGATATGGTCGTTAGTGACCGCCAACAAATCCCCCAAGCTTAACCTTTGCTCGTCCCGAGCAAATAGCTAAGTACTTGGTTGATGATCAGGAATTGCTACTATGCTGTTATAATTCACAAGTGCCATGTTTATAACAAAGTATTCTTCCGCAATTCAAATAAGTTGGCATCTTTATCCACTCAAAAGCCTTAGTGGTAGGTTATGAAAAAGAAGGCAACATACCAAATGCCTTGGTGAGGTTTCATACACATTGAGCGATCAAGAGAATCATTTGAGGAACTTACTTTTGTTTTACAAAATTCATAAAAACCTCCGGATAGATGGTTAATCAAAGAATAAATGATTGGTGATTCTGTTCTAACCATTCTATCTTGCAACCGCCCAAGAACTTGGAAAAGCTATACGCCCCACAGGGATCAAGGTAAAGGGTGGATAAAGATGCCAACTTATTTGAATTGCGGAAGAATACTTTGTTATAAACATGGCACTTGTGAATTATAACAGCATAGTAGCAATTCCTGATCATCAACCAAGTACTTAGCTATTTGCTCGGGACGAGCAAAGGTTAAGCTTGGGGGATTTGTTGGCGGTCACTAACGACCATATCCGACCGCCAATTATAGTCCAAAAGCAGGAGGAATGAACATACTTTTGACACATATGCTTTTACTATTGACAAAGTTCCACTTGTATTGGAAGCTTATTATTTTGCAGAGACTATACCAAAATACAGTGGAACAAGAATCAAAATACGCCAACAGAGAAAGCGTAACGCAGATCATATACCAAGGAGCCAAGCAAAAGCCCACTTTCATGCAAAATTTGGGCCGAACACCTACGTGGAGGCGACCCTGGTCCAACCAGAGGCCCACCAGAGAAAGGCGGTGGCGAGAGGAGCGGGCCAAGGTGCGGCCGCACCGCCACTGGCTCCCCTCGGGCCCACCTTTCTCTGGCGGTTGCATGCCGACATGTAGAGGCTGTGTAGGCTAGTTTCCTATTTTATGGCACCCCAAACCGACCTCCTTTATGTATAAAAGGAGGGGTAGTGCTCTCATAACACACACACCACCTTGAGTCAAAACATCTTGAGCACACCTCTCTAGTTTTTACCTTTTTCTTAGTAGTTCTAGAGCAAGGCAAAGCTACCTTGGAGGGCTTGTGTCGGATATCAATATCGGGGATACCCAATCTAAGGGAGAACCTGAAGCGCCCTCGGTCATCCGAGAACTCAAATGTGATACAAATACTAGTCCCAGGAGGCTAGTAACACATTTATTACATCAGATAAGTTTCAGCGCAGTAGTCTCGACAGGCGCTGGCAATGAAGACATGCCATGCAGAGAAGTTACCACAACATAACATAGGTCCAACAGACCCAGAAGACACACTACTCGCTACACATCTGGCAAACCCCAATGCCACGGGCTTAGTTGGGTGCAGACACGACCTTATTCGTACGCCACTTCAGGGATGAAGTCTGGGTCTTCCTCTGTTCAACAAAGCAAAGGTGAGTACAAAGTACTCAGCAAATCCAACCTTACCCTACGGAATGGGATAACAATATATGCATATGGATATATCAAGGATAAGGCTCGGTTTTATTTGCATAAAGCTATCTTTTTGACACATGCAGGGTTTCATTTTATAAATACCTTTGCAAAAGATATATATTTTTCATAGATAATAGTATTTCTGAAAAAGGGGGTTTGTCATAATTTTAAGTGTTGCTGAACCCTTTGTTCCCACAACAGATGGCAGACAGCCATTCATTTCCAAAATCACACTCACTCTCATGTTTCCACTCATCCCAACCCATCTAGTTGTTGAAACCAAACCATAACCCGTCCGAGACCGCGGACACGGCTATCCGGATAGATTTTACACTCTGCAGAGGTTGTACACTTTCACCACAAGTAGGGTACCGTGACTTAACACCTTAGTGCAAGCACAGATCCATCAAAGCCATTACCCTCCATAGCTGAGTACTGGCGCTCACCACGGGAACACTAAGACCACCATCTCATAATAATTTACAGAGCTCTTTATATTTCATATAACACATCAATTCCCGCATACATCTCTTAGTGTCCCGTTGCACACCTGCCTCCAGGTGATTGCCATACCAACTAGAGGGATTTAGACTAAGCCCCGCCGCATACAGGGTCGAGTGGTTGTACGATAAAATGAGTTAGGCAAGATGAATCATCAACTCAGTCCTTAATCGAGACAAGGCGGATATCTTCATGCTTAACCACAAAAGGTACAAGCCCCAACACCAAGGCATCCCACAAAAGGGATCCCATCCGCCCCATCTCTAGGGTAATCACCATCTATAATTTGTTCATTAACCCTTTCACAATACCCACAATTCATTCTTACAACTCACACAATTTTGCTTTTCAAATCATCGTATTTTAGAAAACATAGTGATGAATATCCATGATGAGTACCAAGCCCTAAGCATACTAAATAACGATATTTCGTCATGCTATAATATTTATTCCTAAGTCTGAGCAAGACAATCATCGGGTCATATCAATCCAAGGATGGCTATTCAAACGGGTTTTAGCTAAGCAGCGAAAATACTTTGTACGTATAATCGTACATGCAATATTTAAAACGGCTTCTATGGGTTGTGTTTAAAAAAATAGGATCAACATGCATCAAAGGGGATTAGGTTGGACTTGCCTCCGTCGGCATCCTCGACAAACTCCTGATGAAAGTTCGGGTCCTCGGGTATGGCCTCGAACTCGCGGTACTGGCCTTCAACATTCTCGTTCCCCTCCTCGTTCACTCCGTCAGCTAGAAGCGCGCAACGAACAGAACAGACAAACAAGCACAGATAAATAATCACATAAATTCAAATGAGCTCTAGAAATCATGAAATTTATATGGGAGATAGATCATGATTTTAGATGAATTTAGAAAGAATAATATTTGGAATCGGAGTTGGCATGTGGCTCTGCAAGATGGCCGAAATTTAATCACGCGAAAAAGAATAATGCGCGATTAAGGAATGGGTGATCACGTGGGCATTTGGCTTGGCTGGTAGTGCATGGTATATACTATGCGTGTACTATTTGGTGGAGTTATTGCTTAGGACCCACGTGTCACATACACATGCACGGAAAGGAAGATAAGCTAGCATGAGCTTTCGTAGAGCTCGGGAGTGGCTCAGCACAGGCAAAGGCAAGGATGAAAGTAAGGAGAAGACCACAGGGAGAGTGGGAAGAGCAAGGGGATGCTCATGGGCTGCTCACCTCGTCGTGTGACGACGGTCGAGCCCGGCTCGTGTACACGGCCAAATACGGTATACGCGAGGCAAGTGAAGCGAGAGCAGGCAAGCGAGTGGCGAGCTGAGCGTGCTGCTGTGGGAGAGCAACCTGACGTGCCTTTTTATAGGCCAGGACGCGGGCTGTGCCATCAGCTTGCTTTTGGTGTCCTTTCACATGCAACAATGGTGCTGAGAGGACGGTGGACGGTGGTGGACGGTGCGGCGCGTAGCAGGGGACGGTGGATTCTCGGCATGCACGGCCGGTGCTTAACTTTGCATGGTGGTCAGCATGCAAGCTAGTATGAGCTTTTGCATGCATGCAAATGGACGGTGGTTAACTGATATGCAAGGACGAGAGTGTGCATGCATGCAAGGGGTGTGTGCGTGTGAAAATGTGTGTATATGTTGTGCATGCATGCATGTTTACCTGAGAGTGAGAAGTGTGTGTGTGTGTGTGTGGGTGCACTGCTGACACTTGTTTGCTTGTGCTTTGCATGCTGGTGGTACATGCATGCTGCCTGTGTGTCTTGCTTGTTTGCGTGGTAAATGGTAAAAGTGGATGTTGCCTCGGTGGGTGCTTTGTCTTGCTCTATTTGCTGCGCATATACGAATGCGTTGTTGCCATGCATGGAGAAAAAAGAGGAAGAGAAAGGTGGGAGGTGGGACCCACTGTCGTGGCGGTGTGCGAGCTGCCGCAGTCGGCGTGGGGGTTCGAGTGCGGGTGCGCTGCGGGGACGATGGTGGTGGGGTCGACGCATGCGCCGTTGTCGTGCATCGGGCGAATCGAGAGAGAGGGAGAGAAAGGTGAGGAACGGGCGAGTGATGCCGATGCCACGGAGCAGGATATAAATTGAAGAGAGATAATTGGGATGGACATAAGATGGACAAGATTTGGAAGGATATAGAGCTTAGATGACTTATAGTTTTCAAAATAGATTTTGAAAATATTTTTGAGCGAGTGATTTTAGAGTTTCAATTTTCGGGATGTTACAGAACCCGAGCGCATCCGACCCACGGGAGAGTGTCTCCGTCTCGCCCGAGCCCCCGAGCACCGCCTCGGGCGCATCCGACCGACGGGAGAGTGTCTCCGTCTCGCCCGAGCCCCCGAGCACCGCCTCGGGCGCATCCGACCCCCGGGAGAGCGTCTCCGTCTCGCCCGAGCCCCCGAGCACCGCCTCGGGCGCATCCGACCCCCGGGAGGGCGTCTCCGTCTCGCCCGAGCCCCCCGAGCATCGCCTCGGGCGCTCGGAGGACTTCCGCCTCGCCCGAGGTACACGTATCACCCCTCGGGCGGAAAAAAGGGGGGCGCCCGTGGCTAGCCGCGCCGCCTCCACCCATAAATGGGGCGGACACGGGTCGTCCCCATACTCGAACTATGGGGGCCCCGGTACAATACGATATGACCCCGGTCATGTCAAACATAACTCGGTGGCCATGTCTCCATGGCAACAGGGAGATACGACCTCTGTGCCGCCTGTCTCTCTCTCTGTGCGGAGATTAGGACACGATCTCCGCCCGCCTTCCCACAGTATAAGAACACTCCAGTCCAGCCTGACAACCGTCTGCGGCGTCATTAAACGGGGAGGCAGCAACCGGGCGACCATACCGCCTTCACTGCGAAGGGCGGCCTCCTACCCCGGATAACAAGGGAGGAAGTACGCAGTCTTTAAGTTTTACTTATCCCTTGCCAATCTTTTTCTGTAATCCATGGCTCTCCTTCAGACTATAAAAGGAAGGGCATGGACCTCAATAGAACAACGAGGCAACATCCACTTTTACCATTTACCACGCAAACAAGCAAGACACACAGGCAGCATGCATGTACCACCAGCATGCAAAGCACAAGCAAACAAGTGTCAGCAGTGCACCCACACACACACACACACACTTCTCACTCTCAGGTAAACATGCATGCATGCACAACATATACACACATTTTCACACGCACACACCCCTTGCATGCATGCACACTCTCGTCCTTGCATATCAGTTAACCACCGTCCATTTGCATGCATGCAAAAGCTCATACTAGCTTGCATGCTGACCACCATGCAAAGTTAAGCACCGGCCGTGCATGCCGAGAATCCACCGTCCCCTGCTACGCGCCGCACCGTCCACCACCGTCCACCGTCCTCTCAGCACCATTGTTGCATGTGAAAGGACACCAAAAGCAAGCTGATGGCACAGCCCGCGTCCTGGCCTATAAAAAGGCACGTCAGGTTGCTCTCCCACAGCAGCACGCTCAGCTCGCCACTCGCTTGCCTGCTCTCGCTTCACTTGCCTCGCGTATACCGTATTTGGCCGTGTACACGAGCCGGGCTCGACCGTCGTCACACGACGAGGTGAGCAGCCCATGAGCATCCCCTTGCTCTTCCCACTCTCCCTGTGGTCTTCTCCTTACTTTCATCCTTGCCTTTGCCTGTGCTGAGCCACTCCCGAGCTCTACGAAAGCTCATGCTAGCTTATCTTCCTTTCCGTGCATGTGTATGTGACACGTGGGTCCTAAGCAATAACTCCACCAAATAGTACACGCATAGTATATACCATGCACTACCAGCCAAGCCAAATGCCCACGTGATCACCCATTCCTTAATCGCGCATTATTCTTTTTCGCGTGATTAAATTTCGGCCATCTTGCAGAGCCACATGCCAACTCCGATTCCAAATATTATTCTTTCTAAATTCATCTAAAATCATGATCTATCTCCCATATAAATTTCATGATTTCTAGAGCTCATTTGAATTTATGTGATTATTTATCTGTGCTTGTTTGTCTGTTCTGTTCGTTGCGCGCTTCTAGCTGACGGAGTGAACGAGGAGGGGAACGAGAATGTTGAAGGCCAGTACCGCGAGTTCGAGGCCATACCCGAGGACCCGAACTTTCATCAGGAGTTTGTCGAGGATGCCGACGGAGGCAAGTCCAACCTAATCCCCTTTGATGCATGTTGATCCTATTTTTTTAAACACAACCCATAGAAGCCGTTTTAAATATTGCATGTACGATTATACGTACAAAGTATTTTCGCTGCTTAGCTAAAACCCGTTTGAATAGCCATCCTTGGATTGATATGACCCGATGATTGTCTTGCTCAGACTTAGGAATAAATATTATAGCATGACGAAATATCGTTATTTAGTATGCTTAGGGCTTGGTACTCATCATGGATATTCATCACTATGTTTTCTAAAATACGATGATTTGAAAAGCAAAATTGTGTGAGTTGTAAGAATGAATTGTGGGTATTGTGAAAGGGTTAATGAACAAATTATAGATGGTGATTACCCTAGAGATGGGGCGGATGGGATCCCTTTTGTGGGATGCCTTGGTGTTGGGGCTTGTACCTTTTGTGGTTAAGCATGAAGATATCCGCCTTGTCTCGATTAAGGACTGAGTTGATGATTCATCTTGCCTAACTCATTTTATCGTACAACCACTCGACCCTGTATGCGGCGGGGCTTAGTCTAAATCCCTCTAGTTGGTATGGCAATCACCTGGAGGCAGGTGTGCAACGGGACACTAAGAGATGTATGCGGGAATTGATGTGTTATATGAAATATAAAGAGCTCTGTAAATTATTATGAGATGGTGGTCTTAGTGTTCCCGTGGTGAGCGCCAGTACTCAGCTATGGAGGGTAATGGCTTTGATGGATCTGTGCTTGCACTAAGGTGTTAAGTCACGGTACCCTACTTGTGGTGAAAGTGTACAA
>JAHUYU010000627.1:0-19528 GCA_030439765.1 Tripidium arundinaceum | reverse complement strand
ATAAGTTTGCCGGTTACTGTAAATTTGTTTTTACTGAATGCTGGAATACTGTAGCAGATATTACAATGCTTAAAATAGGGGCCCTTTTTGTCAAGAGTTTTTGTATAAGGCATCGTTTGTTTCACGAGTCATATTTGAGCAAGTGGCTCAAGTGATGAGCAGACACTGGACAGATGTAAGCACATGACTTATTTAGTGAGGCATATGTAAACTAAAGAATTCATGATAGAGTTAGCCAGCAGCTGGGATTAGATCTTACATCTAGTACTCTCAAACTCCCAAACAAACTGAAATTCATGAATTCATCTGAGCTTAAGAATTCAAAGGGGGTGTGGTGGCAGTCAGTAATAGGGCGCACTGCTGTCTTTGTGATTGTCATGATCATGCATGCAATTGCTGTCTTTAAAGAGCGAGATTGCTGTTGTTTAACCATCATGCTAATTGCTGAACATGGCTGTCCAAGCTATCCATAAGCTAATAGACTAGCAGTGTTCTTTCCAAGTGTGGATAACAGTATTGTACAATACATGAACTCTGGGTAATCTTTTAGTTGTGAGATGATACCCATACACAACCGGTTTCAGGCTTAGTGGCTATGTTGGTTCTTGTTTATCTCAGTTCACTAGTTTCCTCCTGGGCAACTCTTTTTTATTTGTAGGTGTGAACTTTTCAATAAACATCTCGATCAATATGTGAGAACTTAATTTTCATAAAAAAAAATTGATGTAGTTTCTGTCCTTGGTGTTTTGCACAACGCCTCATATAGAGTTTCTTTGAATGCTTGGTACTCTATCGGTGGTGTTGAATACACTCAGCATGTAATTTTGGTCTGGATGTTTGGCACTCTTTTATGTGTTTATTACTTGGGGGGCCTGTTTTGGAATGTACACATATCAGGTTTCTTCCCGTGATTTCCATGTGTGGTCCATTTATCTAGAAACTAGAAAACTGGCGCGCCGTTGGCGCGCGTTAGATCATCCTGTCTTTATCTCGCTAGTGTTCTTCATTTGGATTAGGCCATTTGTGTGTTTAGTGTGTGGCTGTGTGTTTGTCGTGCCCCATTTGGACATGTGGATACAGAATCAGACATTGAGGCATTATCCTTTCTTCATTGGAGTTCAAGAACTTATCTCTTCGTTATTCTCCCAAATGGTTTCGGTCATCTTGTTTTGAAACAGACTGACATGCTAGTAATAGTTGTCTGGTCATCTGTTCTCCCAAATTCTTCTGATCATCTTTTGAACAATATTTAATGAAAAAAATGTCTGGTCATCTGTTCTCGGGTCACTTTGTAATGCACTTTTGTATAGTAAAACAGGAATGTCTAAACTATTCTACACTACTCTAGGTAAAGGAGTTGTCCAAAAAAAAGAGAGAAAAGTCGTAGGCTTGTGTCTTCAATGAGAAGGGCCATCTTTTCACAACAAAACCGCGGTGCAAGCTCCGGCCGGTGGAGCGGGGCAAAAAATGTGTTATACCGACACATAGATCAGTATATGTTAGATTTTGATTACAACAAGCGCAGCATTTTTCTGTTACCATTGTCAATGAAATTTGAAAACCAATCACAGCATCTTCAGCTGTCTCGAATTACCATGCATGCAAGTATAAGCCTGTAATAGAAGCTTATGGACCATAAGCTCTACCAAATAAATGCAAGCAAATTGAACTGCAGTCTTTGGAAATTCGGAATGGATGGTACTTACAGAAAAAATAAAATAAAATGCAACAGGTGCTTCAGTTGAACGATCGCTAGTTTATTCAATTGTACCAACTGAAAACATATGTTGCTCATAGCGAGTGATAAACTGAAAACCATACTTGAGTATGAATCAAAGAACTAAGGCACTTTATCCAGCTATTCACTCTCAAGTTTCCAGAAGAGACGAGAGTACGAGACACCATCGGCTACACTTTCACTTAATGTACAGAATACAATGAGAAGCATAACCAAGAAGGAAAAAGAGCTTGTGGGTTGTGCGTGGCAGTGCGGATGTAAAGGGAAAATGGCTTTAACCATATGCTCAAGCCCTTCCTTTCACATTCGGCACGATGCAGATAGGTCATCACATGCGGACATGCCATGGTCGGCGGCATGCTCCACTGCGTACCACAAACACCAAGCTTGGGCGTGCCACGTGACCCATTGGTAGAAGCCCCTTGCTGCCACACTTCTTGGTAGACGAGGGTGCCTGGCTTCGGCCTCTACCTTCTCCTCATCTATGGCTATCTCCTAATCCAACTCCTCAAGGTGCACATCGTCTTTCAGGGGGTTCCTTCTTCCTTCTTGTCTTGGGCAGTGGCTTATGCCTGGAGGACGCTAGCACAATCTCCTTGTGAGGGAATGAGGGTGGTGGAAGGGCGGCTCCAGCACAATGCGTAATCGGAATGCTCAAGCTCGGTCTGCTTGACGGACGACGACACATGACCTGCCAGGATGAGGAGGCACGCTGCGTCTAGGAGAGGGGTGGCTGCGTAGGCGTTTGACAGGGGAGCGCCATCGTTGGCTGCGTCCTCGCTCGCGAGTCATGACAATGGGCAGATGCAGCGCGGGAGCGGCAGCAGGGCAAGCAGAGGGCGGAAACCTGGCGGATGGTGCGACAGGCGGAGCGCGAGATCCTAGTCGACCCGATGGCCATGAGCTGGAGCTCACGCAGGTGACACAGCGCTTGTGCATGCTAGAGCTGGAGGAGGTGTCGTGGCCATAAACACCGCACGAGCCATCCGGACAGACCATGAGTTTTCAGGAACGCTCCAGAAACTGCTTCCTCTTGTCCGCATGTTTCAACGGCTTGATCTGATAGAGGCTGGAAGATCGAACGGACGATGTTTCCCGGTGACGTGGCCCGCTCCACCGGCCGGAGCTTGCACCGCGGTTTCGTTGTGAAAAGATGGAGCTTTAGATAGGCTCTGTTCGTTTATCTTATTTTTGGCTTATTTCTGTTTATTTTGGTTTATTCTGTCTTACAGAATAATTAAATCAGTCGAAATCAGACGACTTTCTAGCCAGCCAAACAGGGCCCTAGTGTTTGATTCATCCCTTTTGTATACGATCTATCAAATGATTGATCATGACCTGTTCTATTTTGTTGGGTCATTAAGGGGGTGATATATTTGCTATGTTAAGGCCAGGGAAAAAAACAGTAATCTACTGTGAGAACAATGTTAGGTTTAGTCTCACATTGTTAATTGATGGTGGGGAAGCACAACATATAAGACGGAGACAGCCCTCATCTATCAGGCTAGTCTTTTTGGTTGAGTTAGGCCCAAGACCTTGGTATGTTGTGGGCTCCTGTCATAACCATGAGACGACTTGGCGGCGAGGCCGCAGGATCGCCCGGATGACGGTGTAGCTGCTGTTTTATGGGGAGGATTGCCCGTAGTCATGCCCTGGTCGAAAAACCTGAAAAATCTCAGGGGTCAAACGTCTTCCGGAGATCACACGGGGTTATGTGATGGGGGAGATTGTTAGGTTTAGTCCCATATCGGTAATTGATGGTGGGGGAGCACAACATATAAGGCGGGGGCAGTCCTCACCTATCAGACTAGTCTTTTTGGTTGAGTTAAGCCCAAGACCTTAGTATGTTGTGGGCTCCGGTGGATCTGGGCCCGAGGGGCGTCGGCTTGTTGGTATAGCGAGCTGGGCCGGTATCAGCTGCGTACTCTAACAAACAATATCATCAGCAGCTTTCCTGGTAGGCAGACCTGGTCCTGTCAATTTATAGGCTTGCAGCGAAGCTACAAAAATGGGCCCTTTAATACAACTCTAATAATATAACGATGTTTCTAATAAGTGTAATGTATAAAAAACATTGTTATCAAACAAGTTATACATCTTACCTTAAAAATTTCTTCTAACATTTACTGATGTGAAGTCATTGATGATGGCATCAATATCAATTCCTCTGCAGCAACTATTGCCCACTCATCTGTATTTCTTGAAGTGCTTGTATTACTCTAAAAAAATTTATCAATAGCTCCTCTTTGTGATTGTATCAAGTCCTCTATCCGTCTCTTCTTTTTTCTTTTCTCACTTCCAGATGCGTGCTTTTTTTTGGCAACATGATCGACTTCACTGTAAATTTAGAAATTAGTAAGTAATTTACGGAAATATGTCATACTACATTCAATTCAACATTATAATAAAAAGGAGTGCTAGTAAATTACCAAGTTGAGGACTAGAGAAAATGATTATTCAGTGCCCTAGCTCCACGTCTGCACCTTAAGAGACTCCTAAATCCCAAATCAGAATTTCAAAAGAGTCCCAAGTCTTGTATTCTAAAAAATAACGATTGAGGACAAAAGCAAATTAAATATTGATTAAACAAATAGACTTGGCATACATTAATCAGGGGCTTAGGAGCAATTGGATACCTCCATAAGAAGGCTGAAACATAGTGAGCGAGTGAGTGGGAGTGGGCGCTGCCGCCTGGCTGCCGGCCGCTTGATGGTTGCCGCGCCACACAACCGATTACCGATCGGTGATGGATGGCACGGCGCGCAGCCGTGCAGGCTCGCACGAGGAAGAAGACGCGGCCGCTTGGCGGAAGGGGGAAAGGGCGAAACGCGGAGTCGCGGATGCGGAAGCCGAATCAACGGAAGCAAATCGGCAGATCACATACGCGCCTCTGCTGGGCTCCTTGCTTTTCCTATGGGCCAGACCGCACTATACCTACGGCTTACATACTTGGGGTTGGGCCCCTTGGGGCCGAGGGCCCAGTGCAGCGACACAGCTAGACCCCCCAGTGTAACAGAACCGACGAATTTATACAAGCTCAAGTACGACTGTCCCCGTCTAACACATTGACACGCGCATACTTGCTCTCATATAAACCCGGTAGTCCGCCGAGTGTCCCGAAAGACCTCGGTAAATCAACTTCACAACCAAGATCGCACGTTTAAGTAAATACACATCACATACATGGAGTTTTGCAGCGGAAATAATATTACAAAAGAGTTCACAAATAAATAGTACAATACTGAGTTCAAAACTGATTATAGAAAGCAACATAGCTTTGAAATGATTACAATAACATAAGTTCTAAATACATTGCTAGCATAAGTGACATTCTCCAACAAAAGCATGTAGATGAGAAGTAAATACGGAGTCGCCGAGCCCACCGGCACTTAGCCACCATCGTCAACAGCTGAGAACTTCACCTGCAACATGGTGGGATGAACCCTGAGTACTCGAATGTACTCAGCTAGACTTACCCGACAGGAGAGAAACAAAAAGACTCTCAAGGATATGCAAGGCTTATTTGGTGGAGTTGGTTGGATAGCATACTTTGCAAAAAGGAGCATTACTATCATGAGTCCTTACCTTCAAATTTATAATCAACTTTTAGCATCCGTTTCAGTAAAGCTTATCATAGCTAGATTTGCACCTATTCTATATCAATCACTTGATTATTAAGCATTACAATAATAACCATATCCAGTTATATTCAGGCTATCATTATCATCATCAATTAAACCATTAATAATTATTAGTGAATCCTATCCGCCTGTGCCCAAATCAAGTTCCCACTGTCCGGGGGAGACGGCGACTCGAATCGATTCCTACTCAGCTGAGGGGGTACTCCTAACACAAACTGTGCAGGCCCGGCGCTAGGGTCGCACAAGTCACCTTTCATACAGTTCAGGAATCGCGGGTTCGACTGATGCCGCATCCCCAAGGGCAACACTCTGCCAGGGGTAGGGACTTTAACCCTCCCCTAGGTCTTACGCCAATGTTCCCAAGCACATCCTTACTTCCTCCAGAATGCGCACTTGACCCCCCGATTCCCGGCCTGACCTGTATTACTCGGCTTCGCGGTCGGAACGGCTTATCCGGCCAACTAAGTGTTAGGCTGCGTTCAACATGATTCGGGGAAGTACATTTGTAAGTCCTTAAACGACTCAGACGGGGGTAGATCCACACCCAAGACCTCCATGCCTTGATGCTTCAATACCGTCATCCCGCCCGGTCTCAATTCATCTTTAAGCATGGTTCTTTCCCCCGGAGCATTCTAAGTCTCCTACCCATTCTTTTTATAAATGCACATGAGTATTACTTTTGAATGGTGCATTAGGTTGATAGGAGTTGGATGAAACCGTTGGTGCATATTCTCCTACCTTGTCCACTATATATATCATTACCTGAACCTTTACTAGTATAAGACATGCGTTCTATGCTTAGCCATGCTTAGACCGGTAGAAGTTGGGTGATTTCCTGTCACCTGCGAGATATAGGTGGATAACTGGTCACGGTTGGCTATATTTGCTATCGTGGGGAAAGAACCATGCTTAAAGATGAATTGAGACCGGGCGGGATGACGGTATTGAAGCATCAAGGCATGGAGGTCTTGGGTGTGGATCTACCCCCGTCTGAGTCGTTTAAGGACTTACAAATGTACTTCCCCGAATCATGTTGAACGCAGCCTAACACTTAGTTGGCCGGATAAGCCGTTCCGACCGCGAAGCCGAGTAATACAGGTCAGGCCGGGAATCGGGGGGTCAAGTGCGCATTCTGGAGGAAGTAAGGATGTGCTTGGGAACATTGGCGTAAGACCTAGGGGAGGGTTAAAGTCCCTACCCCTGGCAGAGTGTTGCCCTTGGGGATGCGGCATCAGTCGAACCCGCGATTCCTGAACTGTATGAAAGGTGACTTGTGCGACCCTAGCGCCGGGCCTGCACAGTTTGTGTTAGGAGTACCCCCTCAGCTGAGTAGGAATCGATTCGAGTCGCCGTCTCCCCCGGACAGTGGGAACTTGATTTGGGCACAGGCGGATAGGATTCACTAATAATTATTAATGGTTTAATTGATGATGATAATGATAGCCTGAATATAACTGGATATGGTTATTATTGTAATGCTTAATAATCAAGTGATTGATATAGAATAGGTGCAAATCTAGCTATGATAAGCTTTACTGAAACGGATGCTAAAAGTTGATTATAAATTTGAAGGTAAGGACTCATGATAGTAATGCTCCTTTTTGCAAAGTATGCTATCCAACCAACTCCACCAAATAAGCCTTGCATATCCTTGAGAGTCTTTTTGTTTCTCTCCTGTCGGGTAAGTCTAGCTGAGTACATTCGAGTACTCAGGGTTCATCCCACCATGTTGCAGGTGAAGTTCTCAGCTGTTGACGATGGTGGCTAAGTGCCGGTGGGCTCGGCGACTCCGTATTTACTTCTCATCTACATGCTTTTGTTGGAGAATGTCACTTATGCTAGCAATGTATTTAGAACTTATGTTATTGTAATCATTTCAAAGCTATGTTGCTTTCTATAATCAGTTTTGAACTCAGTATTGTACTATTTATTTGTGAACTCTTTTGTAATATTATTTCCGCTGCAAAACTCCATGTATGTGATGTGTATTTACTTAAACGTGCGATCTTGGTTGTGAAGTTGATTTACCGAGGTCTTTCGGGACACTCGGCGGACTACCGGGTTTATATGAGAGCAAGTATGCGCGTGTCAATGTGTTAGACGGGGACAGTCGTACTTGAGCTTGTATAAATTCGTCGGTTCTGTTACACTGGGGGGTCTAGCTGTGTCGCTGCACTGGGCCCTCGGCCCCAAGGGGCCCAACCCCAAGTATGTAAGCCGTAGGTATAGTGCGGTCTGGCCCATAGGAAAAGCAAGGAGCCCAGCAGAGGCGCGTATGTGATCTGCCGATTTGCTTCCGTTGATTCGGCTTCCGCATCCGCGACTCCGCGTTTCGCCCTTTCCCCCTTCCGCCAAGCGGCCGCGTCTTCTTCCTCGTGCGAGCCTGCACGGCTGCGCGCCGTGCCATCCATCACCGATCGGTAATCGGTTGTGTGGCGCGGCAACCATCAAGCGGCCGGCAGCCAGGCGGCAGCGCCCACTCCCACTCACTCGCTCACTATGTTTCAGCCTTCTTATGGAGGTATCCAATTGCTCCTAAGCCCCTGATTAATGTATGCCAAGTCTATTTGTTTAATCAATATTTAATTTGCTTTTGTCCTCAATCGTTATTTTTTAGAATACAAGACTTGGGACTCTTTTGAAATTCTGATTTGGGATTTAGGAGTCTCTTAAGGTGCAGACGTGGAGCTAGGGCACTGAATAATCATTTTCTCTAGTCCTCAACTTGGTAATTTACTAGCACTCCTTTTTATTATAATGTTGAATTGAATGTAGTATGACATATTTCCGTAAATTACTTACTAATTTCTAAATTTACAGTGAAGTCGATCATGTTGCCAAAAAAAAGCACGCATCTGGAAGTGAGAAAAGAAAAAAGAAGAGACGGATAGAGGACTTGATACAATCACAAAGAGGAGCTATTGATAAATTTTTTTAGAGTAATACAAGCACTTCAAGAAATACAGATGAGTGGGCAATAGTTGCTGCAGAGGAATTGATATTGATGCCATCATCAATGACTTCACATCAGTAAATGTTAGAAGAAATTTTTAAGGTAAGATGTATAACTTGTTTGATAACAATGTTTTTTATACATTACACTTATTAGAAACATCGTTATATTATTAGAGTTGTATTAAAGGGCCCATTTTTGTAGCTTCGCTGCAAGCCTATAAATTGACAGGACCAGGTCTGCCTACCAGGAAAGCTGCTGATGATATTGTTTGTTAGAGTACGCAGCTGATACCGGCCCAGCTCGCTATACCAACAAGCCGACGCCCCTCGGGCCCAGATCCACCGGAGCCCACAACATACTAAGGTCTTGGGCTTAACTCAACCAAAAAGACTAGTCTGATAGGTGAGGACTGCCCCCGCCTTATATGTTGTGCTCCCCCACCATCAATTACCGATATGGGACTAAACCTAACAATCTCCCCCATCACATAACCCCGTGTGATCTCCGGAAGACGTTTGACCCCTGAGATTTTTCAGGTTTTTCGACCAGGGCATGACTACGGGCAATCCTCCCCATAAAACAGCAGCTACACCGTCATCCGGGCGATCCTGCGGCCTCGCCGCCAAGTCGTCTCATGGTTATGACAGGAGCCCACAACATACCAAGGTCTTGGGCCTAACTCAACCAAAAAGACTAGCCTGATAGATGAGGGCTGTCTCCGTCTTATATGTTGTGCTTCCCCACCATCAATTAACAATGTGAGACTAAACCTAACATTGTTCTCACAGTAGATTACTGTTTTTTTCCCTGGCCTTAACATAGCAAATATATCACCCCCTTAATGACCCAACAAAATAGAACAGGTCATGATCAATCATTTGATAGATCGTATACAAAAGGGATGAATCAAACACTAGGGCCCTGTTTGGCTGGCTAGAAAGTCGTCTGATTTCGACTGATTTAATTATTCTGTAAGACAGAATAAACCAAAATAAACAGAAATAAGCCAAAAATAAGATAAACGAACAGAGCCTATCTAAAGCTCCATCTTTTCACAACGAAACCGCGGTGCAAGCTCCGGCCGGTGGAGCGGGCCACGTCACCGGGAAACATCGTCCGTTCGATCTTCCAGCCTCTATCAGATCAAGCCGTTGAAACATGCGGACAAGAGGAAGCAGTTTCTGGAGCGTTCCTGAAAACTCATGGTCTGTCCGGATGGCTCGTGCGGTGTTTATGGCCACGACACCTCCTCCAGCTCTAGCATGCACAAGCGCTGTGTCACCTGCGTGAGCTCCAGCTCATGGCCATCGGGTCGACTAGGATCTCGCGCTCCGCCTGTCGCACCATCCGCCAGGTTTCCGCCCTCTGCTTGCCCTGCTGCCGCTCCCGCGCTGCATCTGCCCATTGTCATGACTCGCGAGCGAGGACGCAGCCAACGATGGCGCTCCCCTGTCAAACGCCTACGCAGCCACCCCTCTCCTAGACGCAGCGTGCCTCCTCATCCTGGCAGGTCATGTGTCGTCGTCCGTCAAGCAGACCGAGCTTGAGCATTCCGATTACGCATTGTGCTGGAGCCGCCCTTCCACCACCCTCATTCCCTCACAAGGAGATTGTGCTAGCGTCCTCCAGGCATAAGCCACTGCCCAAGACAAGAAGGAAGAAGGAACCCCCTGAAAGACGATGTGCACCTTGAGGAGTTGGATTAGGAGATAGCCATAGATGAGGAGAAGGTAGAGGCCGAAGCCAGGCACCCTCGTCTACCAAGAAGTGTGGCAGCAAGGGGCTTCTACCAATGGGTCACGTGGCACGCCCAAGCTTGGTGTTTGTGGTACGCAGTGGAGCATGCCGCCGACCATGGCATGTCCGCATGTGATGACCTATCTGCATCGTGCCGAATGTGAAAGGAAGGGCTTGAGCATATGGTTAAAGCCATTTTCCCTTTACATCCGCACTGCCACGCACAACCCACAAGCTCTTTTTCCTTCTTGGTTATGCTTCTCATTGTATTCTGTACATTAAGTGAAAGTGTAGCCGATGGTGTCTCGTACTCTCGTCTCTTCTGGAAACTTGAGAGTGAATAGCTGGATAAAGTGCCTTAGTTCTTTGATTCATACTCAAGTATGGTTTTCAGTTTATCACTCGCTATGAGCAACATATGTTTTCAGTTGGTACAATTGAATAAACTAGCGATCGTTCAACTGAAGCACCTGTTGCATTTTATTTTATTTTTTCTGTAAGTACCATCCATTCCGAATTTCCAAAGACTGCAGTTCAATTTGCTTGCATTTATTTGGTAGAGCTTATGGTCCATAAGCTTCTATTACAGGCTTATACTTGCATGCATGGTAATTCGAGACAGCTGAAGATGCTGTGATTGGTTTTCAAATTTCATTGACAATGGTAACAGAAAAATGCTGCGCTTGTTGTAATCAAAATCTAACATATACTGATCTATGTGTCGGTATAACACATTTTTTGCCCCGCTCCACCGGCCGGAGCTTGCACCGCGGTTTTGTTGTGAAAAGATGGCCCTTCTCATTGAAGACACAAGCCTACGACTTTTCTCTCTTTTTTTTTGGACAACTCCTTTACCTAGAGTAGTGTAGAATAGTTTAGACATTCCTGTTTTACTATACAAAAGTGCATTACAAAGTGACCCGAGAACAGATGACCAGACATTTTTTTCATTAAATATTGTTCAAAAGATGATCAGAAGAATTTGGGAGAACAGATGACCAGACAACTATTACTAGCATGTCAGTCTGTTTCAAAACAAGATGACCGAAACCATTTGGGAGAATAACGAAGAGATAAGTTCTTGAACTCCAATGAAGAAAGGATAATGCCTCAATGTCTGATTCTGTATCCACATGTCCAAATGGGGCACGACAAACACACAGCCACGCACTAAACACACAAATGGCCTAATCCAAATGAAGAACACTAGCGAGATAAAGACAGGATGATCTAACGCGCGCCAACGGCGCGCCAGTTTTCTAGTTTCTAGATAAATGGACCACACATGGAAATCACGGGAAGAAACCTGATATGTGTACATTCCAAAACAGGCCCCCCAAGTAATAAACACATAAAAGAGTGCCAAACATCCAGACCAAAATTACATGCTGAGTGTATTCAACACCACCGATAGAGTACCAAGCATTCAAAGAAACTCTATATGAGGCGTTGTGCAAAACACCAAGGACAGAAACTACATCAATTTTTTTTTATGAAAATTAAGTTCTCACATATTGATCGAGATGTTTATTGAAAAGTTCACACCTACAAATAAAAAAGAGTTGCCCAGGAGGAAACTAGTGAACTGAGATAAACAAGAACCAACATAGCCACTAAGCCTGAAACCGGTTGTGTATGGGTATCATCTCACAACTAAAAGATTACCCAGAGTTCATGTATTGTACAATACTGTTATCCACACTTGGAAAGAACACTGCTAGTCTATTAGCTTATGGATAGCTTGGACAGCCATGTTCAGCAATTAGCATGATGGTTAAACAACAGCAATCTCGCTCTTTAAAGACAGCAATTGCATGCATGATCATGACAATCACAAAGACAGCAGTGCGCCCTATTACTGACTGCCACCACACCCCCTTTGAATTCTTAAGCTCAGATGAATTCATGAATTTCAGTTTGTTTGGGAGTTTGAGAGTACTAGATGTAAGATCTAATCCCAGCTGCTGGCTAACTCTATCATGAATTCTTTAGTTTACATATGCCTCACTAAATAAGTCATGTGCTTACATCTGTCCAGTGTCTGCTCATCACTTGAGCCACTTGCTCAAATATGACTCGTGAAACAAACGATGCCTTATACAAAAACTCTTGACAAAAAGGGCCCCTATTTTAAGCATTGTAATATCTGCTACAGTATTCCAGCATTCAGTAAAAACAAATTTACAGTAACCGGCAAACTTACTTGATTGGTGTGCGAGGAGCATACAGAGGATGTTTTTATAACATACTGAATCTCGCTGATCACCAGTCCTTGGATGTGTAATTAGAATAAGCTACATGAAAAATGATAAGAGTTAGTGATAGGGTAAAGCATAGGAGAAACTAATATTGTATATCTATCTCCTCGATCACTACGATGGTAAAAGAAATTACCCGAGTTCAAAGAACATTTGTTAAGTGGTGCGACGCTGCCAAAAAAAAATGCACCAATGCCATTCGTACCAAAAGTGTTTACTGCTGTACAAGACAACAAGTGTCACGCCCTCAGAGAAAAAAACAGTAATCTACTGTGAGAACAATGTTAGGTTTAGTCTCACATTGTTAATTGATGGTGGGGAAGCACAACATATAAGACGGAGACAGCCCTCATCTATCAGGCTAGTCTTTTTGGTTGAGTTAGGCCCAAGACCTTGGTATGTTGTGGGCTCCTGTCATAACCATGAGACGACTTGGCGGCGAGGCCGCAGGATCGCCCGGATGACGGTGTAGCTGCTGTTTTATGGGGAGGATTGCCCGTAGTCATGCCCTGGTCGAAAAACCTGAAAAATCTCAGGGGTCAAACGTCTTCCGGAGATCACACGGGGTTATGTGATGGGGGAGATTGTTAGGTTTAGTCCCATATCGGTAATTGATGGTGGGGGAGCACAACATATAAGGCGGGGGCAGTCCTCACCTATCAGACTAGTCTTTTTGGTTGAGTTAAGCCCAAGACCTTAGTATGTTGTGGGCTCCGGTGGATCTGGGCCCGAGGGGCGTCGGCTTGTTGGTATAGCGAGCTGGGCCGGTATCAGCTGCGTACTCTAACAAACAATATCATCAGCAGCTTTCCTGGTAGGCAGACCTGGTCCTGTCAATTTATAGGCTTGCAGCGAAGCTACAAAAATGGGCCCTTTAATACAACTCTAATAATATAACGATGTTTCTAATAAGTGTAATGTATAAAAAACATTGTTATCAAACAAGTTATACATCTTACCTTAAAAATTTCTTCTAACGTGCGATCTTGGTTGTGAAGTTGATTTACCGAGGTCTTTCGGGACACTCGGCGGACTACCGGGTTTATATGAGAGCAAGTATGCGCGTGTCAATGTGTTAGACGGGGACAGTCGTACTTGAGCTTGTATAAATTCGTCGGTTCTGTTACACTGGGGGGTCTAGCTGTGTCGCTGCACTGGGCCCTCGGCCCCAAGGGGCCCAACCCCAAGTATGTAAGCCGTAGGTATAGTGCGGTCTGGCCCATAGGAAAAGCAAGGAGCCCAGCAGAGGCGCGTATGTGATCTGCCGATTTGCTTCCGTTGATTCGGCTTCCGCATCCGCGACTCCGCGTTTCGCCCTTTCCCCCTTCCGCCAAGCGGCCGCGTCTTCTTCCTCGTGCGAGCCTGCACGGCTGCGCGCCGTGCCATCCATCACCGATCGGTAATCGGTTGTGTGGCGCGGCAACCATCAAGCGGCCGGCAGCCAGGCGGCAGCGCCCACTCCCACTCACTCGCTCACTATGTTTCAGCCTTCTTATGGAGGTATCCAATTGCTCCTAAGCCCCTGATTAATGTATGCCAAGTCTATTTGTTTAATCAATATTTAATTTGCTTTTGTCCTCAATCGTTATTTTTTAGAATACAAGACTTGGGACTCTTTTGAAATTCTGATTTGGGATTTAGGAGTCTCTTAAGGTGCAGACGTGGAGCTAGGGCACTGAATAATCATTTTCTCTAGTCCTCAACTTGGTAATTTACTAGCACTCCTTTTTATTATAATGTTGAATTGAATGTAGTATGACATATTTCCGTAAATTACTTACTAATTTCTAAATTTACAGTGAAGTCGATCATGTTGCCAAAAAAAAGCACGCATCTGGAAGTGAGAAAAGAAAAAAGAAGAGACGGATAGAGGACTTGATACAATCACAAAGAGGAGCTATTGATAAATTTTTTTAGAGTAATACAAGCACTTCAAGAAATACAGATGAGTGGGCAATAGTTGCTGCAGAGGAATTGATATTGATGCCATCATCAATGACTTCACATCAGTAAATGTTAGAAGAAATTTTTAAGGTAAGATGTATAACTTGTTTGATAACAATGTTTTTTATACATTACACTTATTAGAAACATCGTTATATTATTAGAGTTGTATTAAAGGGCCCATTTTTGTAGCTTCGCTGCAAGCCTATAAATTGACAGGACCAGGTCTGCCTACCAGGAAAGCTGCTGATGATATTGTTTGTTAGAGTACGCAGCTGATACCGGCCCAGCTCGCTATACCAACAAGCCGACGCCCCTCGGGCCCAGATCCACCGGAGCCCACAACATACTAAGGTCTTGGGCTTAACTCAACCAAAAAGACTAGTCTGATAGGTGAGGACTGCCCCCGCCTTATATGTTGTGCTCCCCCACCATCAATTACCGATATGGGACTAAACCTAACAATCTCCCCCATCACATAACCCCGTGTGATCTCCGGAAGACGTTTGACCCCTGAGATTTTTCAGGTTTTTCGACCAGGGCATGACTACGGGCAATCCTCCCCATAAAAACAGCAGCTACACCGTCATCCGGGCGATCCTGCGGCCTCGCCGCCAAGTCGTCTCATGGTTATGACAGGAGCCCACAACATACCAAGGTCTTGGGCCTAACTCAACCAAAAAGACTAGCCTGATAGATGAGGGCTGTCTCCGTCTTATATGTTGTGCTTCCCCACCATCAATTAACAATGTGAGACTAAACCTAACATTGTTCTCACAGTAGATTACTGTTTTTTTCTCTGAGGGCGTGACACTTGTTGTCTTGTACAGCAGTAAACACTTTTGGTACGAATGGCATTGGTGCATTTTTTTTTGGCAGCGTCGCACCACTTAACAAATGTTCTTTGAACTCGGGTAATTTCTTTTACCATCGTAGTGATCGAGGAGATAGATATACAATATTAGTTTCTCCTATGCTTTACCCTATCACTAACTCTTATCATTTTTCATGTAGCTTATTCTAATTACACATCCAAGGACTGGTGATCAGCGAGATTCAGTATGTTATAAAAACATCCTCTGTATGCTCCTCGCACACCAATCAAGTAAGTTTGCCGGTTACTGTAAATTTGTTTTTACTGAATGCTGGAATACTGTAGCAGATATTACAATGCTTAAAATAGGGGCCCTTTTTGTCAAGAGTTTTTGTATAAGGCATCGTTTGTTTCACGAGTCATATTTGAGCAAGTGGCTCAAGTGATGAGCAGACACTGGACAGATGTAAGCACATGACTTATTTAGTGAGGCATATGTAAACTAAAGAATTCATGATAGAGTTAGCCAGCAGCTGGGATTAGATCTTACATCTAGTACTCTCAAACTCCCAAACAAACTGAAATTCATGAATTCATCTGAGCTTAAGAATTCAAAGGGGGTGTGGTGGCAGTCAGTAATAGGGCGCACTGCTGTCTTTGTGATTGTCATGATCATGCATGCAATTGCTGTCTTTAAAGAGCGAGATTGCTGTTGTTTAACCATCATGCTAATTGCTGAACATGGCTGTCCAAGCTATCCATAAGCTAATAGACTAGCAGTGTTCTTTCCAAGTGTGGATAACAGTATTGTACAATACATGAACTCTGGGTAATCTTTTAGTTGTGAGATGATACCCATACACAACCGGTTTCAGGCTTAGTGGCTATGTTGGTTCTTGTTTATCTCAGTTCACTAGTTTCCTCCTGGGCAACTCTTTTTTATTTGTAGGTGTGAACTTTTCAATAAACATCTCGATCAATATGTGAGAACTTAATTTTCATAAAAAAAAATTGATGTAGTTTCTGTCCTTGGTGTTTTGCACAACGCCTCATATAGAGTTTCTTTGAATGCTTGGTACTCTATCGGTGGTGTTGAATACACTCAGCATGTAATTTTGGTCTGGATGTTTGGCACTCTTTTATGTGTTTATTACTTGGGGGGCCTGTTTTGGAATGTACACATATCAGGTTTCTTCCCGTGATTTCCATGTGTGGTCCATTTATCTAGAAACTAGAAAACTGGCGCGCCGTTGGCGCGCGTTAGATCATCCTGTCTTTATCTCGCTAGTGTTCTTCATTTGGATTAGGCCATTTGTGTGTTTAGTGCGTGGCTGTGTGTTTGTCGTGCCCCATTTGGACATGTGGATACAGAATCAGACATTGAGGCATTATCCTTTCTTCATTGGAGTTCAAGAACTTATCTCTTCGTTATTCTCCCAAATGGTTTCGGTCATCTTGTTTTGAAACAGACTGACATGCTAGTAATAGTTGTCTGGTCATCTGTTCTCCCAAATTCTTCTGATCATCTTTTGAACAATATTTAATGAAAAAAATGTCTGGTCATCTGTTCTCGGGTCACTTTGTAATGCACTTTTGTATAGTAAAACAGGAATGTCTAAACTATTCTACACTACTCTAGGTAAAGGAGTTGTCCAAAAAAAAAGAGAGAAAAGTCGTAGGCTTGTGTCTTCAATGAGAAGGGCCATCTTTTCACAACAAAACCGCGGTGCAAGCTCCGGCCGGTGGAGCGGGGCAAAAAATGTGTTATACCGACACATAGATCAGTATATGTTAGATTTTGATTACAACAAGCGCAGCATTTTTCTGTTACCATTGTCAATGAAATTTGAAAACCAATCACAGCATCTTCAGCTGTCTCGAATTACCATGCATGCAAGTATAAGCCTGTAATAGAAGCTTATGGACCATAAGCTCTACCAAATAAATGCAAGCAAATTGAACTGCAGTCTTTGGAAATTCGGAATGGATGGTACTTACAGAAAAAATAAAATAAAATGCAACAGGTGCTTCAGTTGAACGATCGCTAGTTTATTCAATTGTACCAACTGAAAACATATGTTGCTCATAGCGAGTGATAAACTGAAAACCATACTTGAGTATGAATCAAAGAACTAAGGCACTTTATCCAGCTATTCACTCTCAAGTTTCCAGAAGAGACGAGAGTACGAGACACCATCGGCTACACTTTCACTTAATGTACAGAATACAATGAGAAGCATAACCAAGAAGGAAAAAGAGCTTGTGGGTTGTGCGTGGCAGTGCGGATGTAAAGGGAAAATGGCTTTAACCATATGCTCAAGCCCTTCCTTTCACATTCGGCACGATGCAGATAGGTCATCACATGCGGACATGCCATGGTCGGCGGCATGCTCCACTGCGTACCACAAACACCAAGCTTGGGCGTGCCACGTGACCCATTGGTAGAAGCCCCTTGCTGCCACACTTCTTGGTAGACGAGGGTGCCTGGCTTCGGCCTCTACCTTCTCCTCATCTATGGCTATCTCCTAATCCAACTCCTCAAGGTGCACATCGTCTTTCAGGGGGTTCCTTCTTCCTTCTTGTCTTGGGCAGTGGCTTATGCCTGGAGGACGCTAGCACAATCTCCTTGTGAGGGAATGAGGGTGGTGGAAGGGCGGCTCCAGCACAATGCGTAATCGGAATGCTCAAGCTCGGTCTGCTTGACGGACGACGACACATGACCTGCCAGGATGAGGAGGCACGCTGCGTCTAGGAGAGGGGTGGCTGCGTAGGCGTTTGACAGGGGAGCGCCATCGTTGGCTGCGTCCTCGCTCGCGAGTCATGACAATGGGCAGATGCAGCGCGGGAGCGGCAGCAGGGCAAGCAGAGGGCGGAAACCTGGCGGATGGTGCGACAGGCGGAGCGCGAGATCCTAGTCGACCCGATGGCCATGAGCTGGAGCTCACGCAGGTGACACAGCGCTTGTGCATGCTAGAGCTGGAGGAGGTGTCGTGGCCATAAACACCGCACGAGCCATCCGGACAGACCATGAGTTTTCAGGAACGCTCCAGAAACTGCTTCCTCTTGTCCGCATGTTTCAACGGCTTGATCTGATAGAGGCTGGAAGATCGAACGGACGATGTTTCCCGGTGACGTGGCCCGCTCCACCGGCCGGAGCTTGCACCGCGGTTTCGTTGTGAAAAGATGGAGCTTTAGATAGGCTCTGTTCGTTTATCTTATTTTTGGCTTATTTCTGTTTATTTTGGTTTATTCTGTCTTACAGAATAATTAAATCAGTCGAAATCAGACGACTTTCTAGCCAGCCAAACAGGGCCCTAGTGTTTGATTCATCCCTTTTGTATACGATCTATCAAATGATTGATCATGACCTGTTCTATTTTGTTGGGTCATTAAGGGGGTGATATATTTGCTATGTTAAGGCCAGGGAAAAAAATATCGGCCGATAGAATCCGAAATTTCTGAGATATCCCGTTTATCGGCTGGGTCCGAAATTTTTCCTCTATCGTCCGAAATTTTCATATTTTTAAAATTTTGTCATCCAAATAGACGCCAAAGCCCACCTAATACTCTAACCATAATCCATGTTTCATTTTCTCTCCTCTTCTCTTCTAAGTTCAAGTTGCCACCGCCTCAACACACTCGCACGCTCCAGCCGTGTCGCTGCCCTCCTCATTGAATAAGCAATTGATAATATGTTTTATTTAGTTTTTTATGTTAAGTGGTTTAGAAATGATCTATGTGCTTTCCTAAACAAAATGAGTCATTTTTTGTCTAATTTTTTTTCGAAATTTTATTTCTATCGCCGATAAATTTCCGATATATCCGATATTCCTGTTTATCAGTGACCACCGATATTTTTAAAATACCGGTAGAGAAAACCTTGGTTAAGGCGTCCAAGATCAAGGAGGAGGCCGACAAGTGGGCTCTACAGAAGCCTCGCCGAGCTGTGGGCACAGGCGAGGAGGTGAGGCCTGCCGGACGCTCTTCTGATCGCGACATTCATGCTCTGTAATAGCTCGTTTAGTATCGTCGATTGGCTTTTTTTTTTTGCTCTTACAGGATCATCACTGCGAATCCATGGCGTGCCACTCGCATGCCGGGATAGCCAGCGAAAGTCCTTGTAAAACTCCCCTTTCAATGATATACATGCATAAGCATGGTCGTGAAAAAAAATATGTAAAGCTGAAAAGCTCATTTTCCTGAGCTTTCTAGTCCAGCAGGAAGCTAAAAGCAGCATTTAAAAGCTACCATAAGCTTCTCACGGCCTGTTCAGCTAGGCTATAAGCCGGCTGCGACTGATATTGTTTTGTTGTGAGAGAAAAACGCTATACCATGACTGATAAACAGGGCTGATAAGAGCTGATAAGTTCAAACAAACACCGCCTCAATTAACAATGTGAGACTAAACCTAACATTGTTCTCACAGTAGATTACTGTTTT